>CATNWA010016460.1:85000-273493 GCA_951230385.1 Staurois parvus | reverse complement strand
TTAAAAAGCTCAAAAAAGCATAGATGTGATGTGCCCCTTGGGAAAGTCTTGTTTAAAGGGGACTGTAGTGGTTTCTGAAAAAAAACCCTTTAAAAAAGAAATTGATGGTAGTCGGGGCCTCAATGGGGGGGGGCCATTTTTGGGGGGCGCCCAAAATCCCGGCAAGCGGGAAATTTAACCCCAATTTTACAACAAAAGGGGGAAAAGCACAACAGCCCCGTGTGAAGTTTTACATTAAATTTTAAAGGGATGCATTTTTCTTTTTTTTTATTCTTAGCTTTTCTTGGGGCCCTTTTTTTTTCTTTTTTTACTCAAAAGGGGTTCCCAAAAAAATGCCAGTGGGGAAAAAAGCCAGCCTATTTGCTATGGAGGCCCCCACTGCTCCATTTTTTGTTTTTCAAAACTTTGGGGTGTGGTTTGGGCCCCCGCCCCCTCTCTGCTCATTGGCTCACTGGCTGGTGATGGGATCAGCATTGGGAGCTAATAGCTCCTGCTTCTGTCTCAGCCAATAAGAAGAGGAGAGACCCTGGGATAGCCAAGAGTTCCCAGTGACACATCACTGAAGCGAGAGTTGGGGCTCGGTGAGTATTGGGGGTGGGGGGGGGCTGGGGGGGGATTCTGCACACAGGTTTTTTTTTAACCTGCATGACGATAAAAAACCTTGAGCCTTTAGAACCACTCTGAAGTACACCCATAGTGAACAAGGGCCATAAGATATCTATACGGTCACTCAGGAAAAGCTCAAATCATGCACAATTGTAGCCCAATGTGCAAAAACTAATTTTATTTTTGGAGCTTTATTTGGTGGGTATTTGATCCATCACTGTATTTATTATTTTATTATGGTAAATGAAAAAAGATCAAACTATAAAAAAAACCCTCAATTATCTTTCTACTTTCTCGTTATAGGGATCCATATCTAGAGATGGAGCGAAGAAATGAAAATATCTCGATTTGACTGATTCGGCGAATTCGTGGACTCAATATTCGTTACGTGTCGACTAAAAATTCGCTGTGAATTTAACTTAAAAAAGGGTGTTTCTCGGCTTCAGAGAGAGACTTAATATTAGTGCAGTAACACTGTACCTTTAATTGAAATTGCCCTTGGAGTCTGCTGGGGAACGAGAAATAATACTGTCTGTCAAGTTATGACATTCAGATAGAGTGCCCGTCGATCTTAGACTTCACAGCAACCACTTCACTCTGTTGGCCCAGTCACCGGGGCCTCAAACACTGGTGTTTGGAGCCACTGCAGTTGTGGACGGTGGAGGGCAGCAGCATATGGGAGGCCAATACAGCAATCTATGACCAAAATGGAAAACCGAGCAGGAGCACGTGAGGAGACCTGAAAGTGGCACTGGCAGAGTGGGAGCAAATTGGGAGGCGGTACAGGGACCCAGGTCACACTGTGGGCCCAGCAGCAGCGGTGGACCAGGCGGTACGGGGGACCCATGGCCACGATATGGGGGCTTCGGTGGCACCTGATTCGGAAAGGCCTGTAATCTGCCAGCATTACCTATGTACAAATAATTGCTACAACCGCAGTTGAGTGTGAGGCAGATTTCAAAGTGGCACATGGCAAGAGTGGAAGCAATGGAGAGGAACGTAGAGAGGACCCGCCAGGTCACACACTGTGGGCCTCAGCAGCAGCAGTGACCAGGATGGTACGGTGGGCCCATGGCCGATATGGGGCCTCGGCTGCACCTTATGGGAGGCCGCTAATCTGCCAGCAAAACCTGATGACAAAATGGACTAACCGCAGGAGTGTGAAGAGATTACAAAGTTGGCACATGGCTGAAGTGGATGCGAAGCAAATGGGAGGCCGTAAAGGGACCCAAGGTCCACATCTGTAGGGCCACAGCTGAGCAGATCATACCTGCCGTGACACAGGCGGCTTTACGGGGGCCCGTATGGCAGATATATGGGGCATGGAGGCACCTATAGGGAGGCCGCTAATACTGCCTGTAGCTAACCTATGGACAAAATGGGACAACGCAGGAAGAAGTTGTCATTGTGAGGAGAATTCAATAGTGGCACATGGCAGGAGTTGTAAGCAATGGAGGGCCACGTACAGGGGGACCAGGTCAACACTGGTGGGCTCTGAGCAGCAGCCTCAGTGACCAGGAGGTACGGGGGACCATGGTCGCAATATGGGGGACATGGCGGGATGAACCTATGGAAGTCCTGGAATCTGCTAACAACCTATGTCAAATGGACAACCGCAGTAGTGTAAGAGGACCTCAAAGTGGCACATGGCAGAGTGTAAGCAATGGAGGGACGTACAGGGACCAGGTCACACTGTGGGACTCAGCAGCAAGCCGTGACCAGAGAGGTACGGGGGCCCATGGCCGATATGGGCCTGGCGGAACCTATGGAAGGGTCTGGAATCTGCCAGCAACCTATGTCAAAATGGACAAACGCCAGTAGTGTGAGGAGACCTCAACTTGGCACATGGCAGAGTGTAAGCAATGGGAGGCCGTACAGGGACCCATGGTCACACTGTGGGCTCAGCAGCAGCGGTGACCAGGAGGTACGGTTTGGGGGCCCATGGCCGATATTATGGGGCCTGGCGGAACCTATGGAAGTCCTCTATCTGCAGCAACCTATGTCAAAATGGACAAACGCAGAATGTAGTGTGAGGAGACCTCAAAGTGGCACATGGCAGAGTGTACGCAATGGGAGGCCGTACAGGGACCCAGGTCACACTGTGGGCACCTAAGACAGCAGCGTGACCAGGAGGTACGGGGGCCATGGCCGATATGGGGGGGCCTGGCGCGTAACCTATTGGAAGGCCGCTTAATCTCGCCAGCACCCTATGACAAAATGGAACCCCTGGTCTGGGGCATGGCAAAACTCACGCCGTAATCTTTTATCACGTTTTTATCACAGGCTCACCGAATGGCGACGCTTGGCAATATGCTTGAACGCAACGCTGTAGTCCGTCCAACACTGGGGCCCCTGGCACGCTTGACTTTCTGGCCACATCAGTCGACATTAGGCAACAAGTTTACTTCCTAGGGCGGCTTGACGAAAAACTGTGCCACACCGCCGAGTATGGAAACTTTGCACCCGTACTCCTTCACTGGCTGACTGATCCTTCCTCCGTGCCACAACGGGCACCAACTACTGGCTGTGCGGGTGGTTGGCTGCAGTGGAGCTGCTGGCTCTACTCCGTGGCCTCGTTATGCCTCCACTGACAAAGAGCTGCGTACCCTGCTGGCCTCCTGGCAGCAGCAACTGGGAGGCGTACAGGGACCCAGGTCACACTGTGGGTCTGCAGCATGCAGCGTGACCAGGCGGGGTACGGGGGGGCCCATGGGACCGATATGGGGCCTGGCGGAACCTATGGAAGTCTGAAATCTGCCAGCAACCTATGTCAAAATGACAACCGCAGTAGTGTAAGGAGACCTCAAAGGTGGCACATGGCAGAGTGTAAAGCAATGGGAGGCCGTACAGGGACCCAGGTCAACACTGTGGGGCCAGCCAGCAGCGTGACCAGGAGGTACGGGGGACCCATGGCCGATATGGGGCCTGGCGGGGAACCTATGGAAGTCCTGGAATCTGCAGCAACCTATGTCAAACATGGACAACCGCAGTAGTGTAAGGGAGACCTCAAAGTAGGCACATGGCAGAGTGTAAGCATATGGCGAGACCGTACAGGGACCCAGGTCACACTGTGGGCTCAGCAGCAGCGTGTACCAGGATGGTACGGAGGGCCCATGGCCGATTATGGGGCCTGGGCGGAACTCATATGGAAGTCCTGGAATCTGCCAGCAACCTATGTCAAAATGGACAAACCGCAGTAGTGTAAGGAGACCTCAAGTGGCACATGGCAGAGTGTAAGCAATGGGAGACGTACAGGGACTCCAGGTCACACTGTGGGCTCAGCAGCAGCGTGACCAGGAGGTATGGGGTCCCATGGCCGATATGGGGCCTGGCGGAACCTATGGAAGTCCTGGAATCTGCCAGCAACCTATGTCAAAATGGACAACCGCAGTAGTGTGTAGGAGACCTCAAAGTGGCACATGGCAGAGTGTAAGCAATGGGAGGCGTACAGGTACCCAGGTCACACTGTGGGCTCAGCAAAGCAGCGTGACCAGGAGGTATCGGGGGCCCATGGGGTCCGATATGGGGCCTGGCGGAAATACCTATGGAAGTCTGGGGGAATCTGCCAGCAACCTATGTCAAAATGGACAACCGCCCAGTAGTGTAGGGAGTCTCAAAGTGGCACATGGCAGAGTGTAAGCAATGGGAGGCCGTACAGGGACCCAGGTCACACTGGTGGGACCAGCAGCAGCGTGACCAGGAGGTACGGGGGCCATGGACGATATGGGGCCTGGCGGAACCTATGGAAGTCCTGGAAATCTGCCAGCAACCTATGTCAAAATGGACAACCGCAGTAGTGTAAGGAGACCTCAAAGTGGCACATGGCAGAGTGTAAGCAATGGGAGGCCGTACAGGGACCCAGGTCACACTGTGGGCCAGCAGCAGCGTGACCAGAGCGTACGGGGGGGCCCATGGCCGATATGGGGCCTGGCGGAACCTATGGAAGTCCTGGAATCTGCCAGCAACCTATGTCAAAATGGACAAGCCGCAGTAGTGTAAGGAGACCTCAAAGTGGCACATGGCAGAGTGTAAGCAATGGGAGGCCCGTACAGGGACCCAGGTCACACTGTGGGCCCAGCAGCAGCGTGACCAGGCGGTACGGGGGCCCATGGCCGATATGGGGCCTGGCGGGGTAACCTATTGGAAGTCCTGGAAATCTGCCAGCAACCTATGTCAAAATGGACAAACGCAGTAGTGTAGAGGAGACCTCAAAGTGGCACATGGCAGAGTGTAAGCAATGGGAGGGCCGTACAGGGACCCAGGTCACACTGTGGGCTCAGCAGCCAGCGTGACCAGGAGGTACGGGGGCCCATGGCCGATATGGGGCCTGGCGGAACCATGGAAGTCCTGGAATCTGCCAATAGCAACCTATGTCAAAATGGAAAAGCACAGTAGTGTGAGGAGACCTCAAAGTGGCACATGGCAGTAGCAAGTGTAAGCAATGGAGGCCGTACAGGGGACCCAGGTCACACTGTGGGCTCAGCAGCAGCAGCGTGACCAGGAGGTACGGGGTCCCATGGCCGATATGGGGCCTGGCGGAACCTATGGAAGTCCTCTAATCTGCCAGCAAACCTATGTCAAAATGGACAAGCACAGTAGTGTAAGGAGACCTCAAACGTGGCACATGGCAGAGTGTAAGCAATGGGAGGCCGTACAGGGACCCAGGTCACACTGTGGGGCTCAGCAGCAGCGTGACCAGGAGGTACGGGGGCCCATGGCCGATATGGGCCCGTGGCGGAACCTATGGAAGTCCTGGAATCTGCCAGCAACCTATGTCAAAAATGGACAAGCACAGTAGTGTGAGGAGACCTCAAAGTGGCACATGGCAGAGTGTAAGCAATGGGAGGCCGTACAGGGACCCAGGTCACACTGTGGGCTCAGCAGCAGCGTGACCAGGAGGTACGGGGGCCCATGGCCGATATTGGGGCCTGGCGGAACCTATGGAAGTCCTGGAATCTGCCAGCAACCTATGTCAAAATGGGGACAACCGCAGTAGTGTAAGGAGACCTCAAAGTGGCACATGGCAGAGTGTAAGCAATGGGAGGCCCGTACAGGGACCCAGGTCACACTGTGGGCTCAGCAGCAGCGTGACCAGGAGGTAACGGGGGCCCCCATGGCCGATATTATGGGGCCTGGCGGAACCTATGGAAGTCCTGGAATCTGCCAGCAACCTATGTCAAAATGGACAAACGCACAGTAGTGTTAAGGAGACCTCAAAGTGGCACATGGCAGAGTGTAAGCAATGGGAGGCCGTACAGGGACCCAGGTCACACTGTGGGCCACAGCAGCGTGACCAGGAGGTACGGGGGCCCATGGCCGAATATGGGGCCTGAGCGGAACCTATGGAAGTCCTGGAATCTGGCCAGCAACCTATGATCAAAATGGAACAAACGCACAGTAGTGTAAGGAGACCTCAAAGTGGCACATGGCAGAGTGTAAGCAATGGGAGGCCCGTACAGGGACCCAGGTCACACTGTGGGACCAGCAGCAAGCGTGACCAGGAGGTACGGGGGCCCATGGCCGATATGGGGCCTGGCGGAACCTATGGAAGGTCCTGGAATCTGCCAGCAACCTATGTCAAAATGGACAAACGCACAGTAGTGTGAGGTGTGAGACCTCAAAGTGGCACATGGCAGAGTGTAAGCAATGGGAGGCCGTACAGGGACCCCAGGTCCCACACTGTGGGACTCAGACAGCAGCGTGATGACCAGGAGGTACGGGGCCCATGGCCGATATGGGGCCTGGCGGAACCTATGGTAAGTCCTGGAATCTGCCAGCAACCTATGTCAAAATGGACAAAATATGCAGTAGTGTGAGGAGACCTCAAAGTGGCACATGGCAGAGTGTAAGCAATGGGAGAGGCCGTACAGGGGACCCAGGTCACACTGTGGGACCAGCAGCAGCGTGACCAGGAGGTACGGGGGCCCATGGCCGATATGGGGCCTGGCGGAACCTATGGAAGTCCTCTAATCTGCCAGCAACCTATGTCAAAATGGACAACCACAGTAGTGTGAGGAGACCTCAAAGTGGCACATTGGCAGAGTGTAAGCAATGGGAGGCCGTACAGGGACCCAGGTCACACTGTGGGCCCAGCAGCAGCGTGACCAGGCCAGGTACGGGGCCCATGGCCGATATGGGGCCTGGCGGAACCTATGGAAGTCCTGGAATCTGCCAGCAAACCTATGTCAAAATGGACAAACCGCAGTAGTGTGAGGAGACCTCAAAGTGGCACATGGCAGAGTGTAAGCAATGGGAGGCCGTACAGGACCCAGGTCACACTGTGGGCCAGCAGCAGATTGAGCGTGACAGGATGTACGGGGGCCCATGGCCCGATATGGGGCCTGGCGGAACCTATGGAAGTCCTGGAATCTGCCAGCAACCTATGTCAAAATGGACAAGCACAGTAGTGTGAGGAGACCTCAAAGTGGCACATGGCAGAGTGTAAGCAATGGGAGGCCGTACAGGGACCCAGTTCACACTGTGGGACCAGCAGCAGCGTGACCAGGAGGTACGGGGGCCCATGGCCGATATGGGGCCTGGCGGAACCTATGGAAGTCCTGGAATCTGCCAGCAACCTATGTCAAAATGGACAAGCACAGTAGTGTGAGGAGGAGACCTCAAAGTGGCACATGGCAGAGTGTAAGCAATGGGAGGCCGTACAGGGACCCAGGTCACACTGTGGGACCGTAGCAGCAGCGTGACCAGGAGGTACGTGGGGGCCCATGGCCGATATGGGGCCTGGCGGAACCTATGGAAGTCCTGGAATCTGCCAGCAACCTATGTCAAAATGGACAAAACCGCAGTAGTGTGAGGAGACCTCAAAGTGGCACATGGCAGAGTGTAAGCAATGGGAGGCCGTACAGGGACCCAGGTCACACTGTGGGCTCAGCAGCAGCGTGACCAGGAGGTACGGGGGCCCATGGCCGATATGGGGCCTGGCGGAACCTATGGAAGTCCTGGAATCTGCCAGCAACCTATGTCAAAATGGACAAACGCCCACAGTAGTGTGAGGAGACCTCAAAGTGGCACATGGCAGAGTGTAAGCAATGGGAGGCCGTACAGGGACCCAGGTCACACTGTGGGCTCAGCAGCAGCGTGACCAGGAGGTACGGGGGCCCATGGCCGATATGGGGCCTGGCGGAACCTATGGAAGTCCTGGAATCTGCCAGCAACCTATGTCAAAATGGACAACGCACAGTAGTGTGAGGAGACCTCAAAGTGGCACATGGCAGAGTGTAAGCAATGGGAGGCCGTACAGGGACCCAGGTCACACTGTGGGCTCAGCAGCAGCGTGACCAGGAGGTACGGGGGCCCATGGCCGATATGGGGCCTGGCGGAACCTATGGAAGTCCTGGAATCTGCCAGCAACCTATGTCAAAATGGACAAGCCCAGTAGTGTGAGGAGACCTCAAAGTGGCACATGGCAGAGTGTAAGCAATGGGAGGCCGTACAGGGACCCAGGTCACACTGTGGGCCAGCAGCAGCGTGACCAGGAGGTACGGGGGCCCATGGCCGATATGGGGCCTGGCGGAACCTATGGAAGTCCTCTGGAATCTGCCAGCAACCTATGTCAAAATGGACAAGCACAGTAGTGTGAGGAGACCTCAAAGTGGCACATGGCAGAGTGTAAGCAATGGGAGGCCGTACAGGGACCCAGGTCACACTGTGGGACCAGCAGCAGCGTGACCAGGAGGTACGGGGGCCCATGGCCGATATGGGGCCTGGCGGAACCTATGGAAGTCCTGGAATCTGCCAGCAACCTATGTCAAAATGGACAAAAGCACAGTAGTGAGTGAGAGACCTCAAAGTGGCACATGGCAGAGTGTAAGCAATGGGAGGCCGTACAGGGACCCAGGTCACACTGTGGGACCTCAGCAGCAGCGTGACCAGGAGGTACGGGGGCCCATGGCCGATATGGGGCCTGGCGGAACCTATGGAAGTCCTGGAATCTGCCAGCAACCTATGTCAAAATGGACAAGCACAGTAAGTGTGAGGAGACCCTCAAAGTGGCACACATGGCAGAGTGTAAGCAATGGGAGGCCGTACAGGGACCCAGGTCACACTGTGGGACCTGGCAGCAGCAGCGTGACCAGGAGTACGGGGGCCCATGGCCGATATGGGGCCTGGCGGAACCTATGGGAAGTCCTCGTAATCTGCCAGCAACCTATGACAAAATGGACAAACCCGCACAGTATTTTAGGAGACCTCAAAGTGGCACCGAATGCAACGAGGTGTGCTGAGCAAACGCTGGGAGGCCGTACAGGGACCCATGAGTCACACTGTGGGCCCAGCAGCAGCGGTGAGGAGGTACGGGGGCCCGATGGCCGATTATGGGGCCTGGCGGAACCTATGGGAAGGCCCGTAATCTGCCAGCAACCCTATGTCAAAATGGAAACTGCACTCGTGCAGTGTGAGGAGACCTCAAAGTGGCACATGGCAGCAGAGTTTTTCCGCCGTGGAGACAGCAGCAATGGGAGGCCGTACACTCCGCTACCCAGGTCACACTGTGGGCTCAGCAGCAGCTACTGACCTCCGGCACATATAGGGGCCCATGGCCGATTAGTGGGGCCTGCGGCTAGGGAGGCCCTAATCTGCCTGCAACCTATGTCAAAATGCACACACACCAGCCGTGGTGTGTGAGGAGAACCCTGAAAGTGGCACATGGCAGCAGAAATGGCGATGGAGACAGCAGCAATGGGAGGCCGACGGGACCATGAGAGACCACTGGACCTGGCAGCAGCATGAGGAGGCGGTATATAGGGGCCCATGGCAGATTAGGGGCCTGGCAGCAGCTATGTGAGGCCCGTAATCTGCCTGCACCCTATGTCAAAAAATTCAACACAACAGCAGTGTGAAGAGACCTGAAAGTGGCACATGGCAGCAGAGTGTGGCGATGGAGACAGCAGCAATGGGAGGCCGTACAGGGGGGGACGTACAGGGACCCATGAGAGACTCTAGACTTGGCAGCACAGCATGAGGAGGCGGTATATAGGGGCCCATGGCAGATTAGGGGCCTGGCAGCAGCTATGTGAGGCCCGTAATCTGCCTGCACCCTATGTCAAAAAATTAACACACCAGCAGTGTGAAGAGACCTGAAAGTGGCACATGGCAGCAGAGTGTGGCGATGGAGACAGCAGCAATGGGAGGCCGTACAGGGACCCATGAGAGACTCTAGACTTGGCAGCAGCATGAGGAGGCGGTATATAGGGGCCCATGGCAGATTAGGGGCCTGGCAGCAGCTATGTGAGGCCCGTAATCTGCCTGCACCCTATGTCAAAAAAAATTAACACACCAGCAGTGTGAAGAGACCTGAAAGTGGCACATGGCAGCAGAGTGTGGCGATGGAGACAGCAGCAATGGGAGGCCGTACAGGGACCCATGAGAGACTCTAGACTTGGCAGCAGCATGAGGAGGCGGTATATAGGGGCCCATGGCAGATTAGGGGCCTGGCAGCAGCTATGTGAGGCCCGTAATCTGCCTGCACCTATGTCAAAAAATTAAACACACCAGCAGTGTGAAGAGACCTGAAAGTGGCACATGGCAGCAGAGTGTGGCGATGGAGACAGCAGCAATGGGAGGCCGTACAGGGACCCATGAGAGACTCTAGACTTGGCAGCAGCATGAGGAGGCGGTATATAGGGGCCCATGGCAGATTAGGGGCCTGGCAGCAGCTATGTGAGGCCCGTAATCTGCCTGCACCCTATGTCAAAAAAATTAAACACACCAGCAGTGTGAAGAGACCTGAAAGTGGCACATGGCAGCAGAGTGTGGCGATGGAGACAGCAGCAATGGGAGGCCGTACAGGGACCCATGAGAGACTCTGGACTTGGCAGCAGCATGAGGAGGCGGTATATAGGGGCCCATGGCAGATTAGGGGCCTGGCAGCAGCTATGTGAGGCCCGTAATCTGCCAGCACCCTATGTCAAAAAATTAAACACACACAGCAGTGTGAAGAGACCTGAAAGTGGCACATGGCAGCAGAGTGTGGCGATGGAGACAGCAGCAATGGGAGGCCGTACAGGGACCCATGAGAGACTCTGGACTTGGCAGCAGCATGAGGAGGCGGTATATAGGGGCCCATGGCAGATTAGGGGCCTGCAGCAGCTATGGGAGGCCCGTAATCTGCCAGCACCCTATGTCAAAAAATTCAACACAACAGCAGTGTGAACACCTGAATGTGGCACATGCAGAGTGTGAGGAGACAGCAGCAATGGAGGCCTAATCTGAAAGTGACAAGAAATGGAACACATGTGTGAGGAGACCTGAAAGTGGCACATGGCAGGGGCATGATTCATGGCGCATTTAGTCAGTTGTGTCAGGAACTGGTGGTTTGAAATCCAGACTAATCCACGCCTGATTCATTTTCACAAACGTGAGTCTCTCCACACTTTGGGTGGACAGTCGTGTCCTCCGCGGAGTTACAATACCTCCTGCCGCACTAAACACGCGCTCCGATGCCACGCTACTAGCCGGGCATGACAGCCTTTCAAGGGCAAATTCAGCTAGTTGGGGCCAAAGGTCAAGTTTCGTTGCCCAGTAGTCAAGGGGATTGTCTACCTCGGTTGGCAGGGTGCTGTCCAAGTAGGCCCAAGCCTGTTGTTTGAGCTCCTGCTCCAGGTCCACCTGATGCTGCTGCTGCTGCTGCTGGCTGGTGGTTAGTAGTTTCCTCACTGCGCTGGTGAAGAAAGCTACTCATCATCGACTGCAGACTGAGGCAGCCGCTGCTGGTGGAGCTGCCACTGCTCCTACCACCCCACCCCTCCCCCCTGCTGCCATGGCAGCGGAACGCGAGCGCACAGGGCCCACAGTGTCTGAGGATGGACGTTGGCGCACAAAGGCAGAGACCAACTGACTACATAGGTGGTTTTTATAGTACGTAATTTTGGCCTCCCTCTCAGCAGGTGTGAAAAAGGCCACCATTTTGGAACGATAGCGAGGGTCCAACAAGGTGGACAGCCAAAAGTCATCCCTCTGTCTGATGGTTATTATTCGGCTGTCGCTACGCAAGCAACCGAGCATGCTATGGGCCATTTGCGCCAAGGAATGCGAGGGACTCCCTGCCTCCATCTCCACAGCATACTGCCACGGTGCGTCTGGGTCCTCTGTCTCCTCCTCCTCCTCCTCTACCAGATGCTCCTGCTCCTCCACTCCTGTCCGCTGAGTGGAAAAACCACCCATTTCACTCAATAATTCCTGAGCACAAATGTCCTCCTCTACCTCCTCCTCTTCTTCCTGTCCTGGCCCCACAGGGGTCATGTGGCGTTGAGATCTGTGCGCCACGTCTACCGCACCCTGACCAGCCATTGTTAACAGCATTTGTTCCAGGACGTGCAACAGAGGAATGACGTCGTTCATCCCATAGTCCTGCCGACTCACGAATAGCGTGGCCTCCTCAAAGGGCCTGAGCAAGCGGCAGGTGTGTCACGCATGAGCTGCCAATGGCTGACATCGAAGTTACACAGGGGAGTACCTTTATCCGCTTGTAACATCAGGAAATCGGTGATGGCCTTTCGCTGCTCGTAAAGGCGGTCTAACATGTGTAGGGTTGAATTCCACCTTGTTGCAACGTCGCAGATCAGGCGATGCTGTGGAATTCCGTTCTGCCGCTGCAGCTCAATGAGGGTGTTCTTTGCGGTGTAGGAATGGCTGAAATGCATGCACAGTTTACGTGACATTTTAAGGATGTCTTGCAGTGGGATGGTGGATTTTAGGAACCGCTTGACAACCAGATTGAACACGTGAGCCATGCATGGCGCATGGCACAACCTTCCTTGACGCAGAGCAGACACCATGTTCTTTCCGTTGTCGGTCAACATGGTTCCGATTTTCAGTTTGCGCGGAGACAGCCATCTGTCGATTTCTCTGTTCATTACACTCAGCAGTTCCTCCCCTGTGTGACTACGTTCGCCAAGGCATACCAGGTGCAGCACAGCGTGACACCGTTGCGCCCTGCACATGTGATATGCCGGTCGGGTAATGGGACCTGGCACGGGGGTGGCGGCTGAGGACACGGCGGAAAAAGAGGTGGTAGAGGCGGACATGTTTGCTGGACCAAGGACGTGCAAACGTGGAGGCAAAAGCGTCGTGACCTGTCCAAGTTGCTGGTGCGGCTGTGCCGGCACCACGTTCACCCAGTGGGCCGTAAATGACATATACTGTCCCTGACCGTAGTTACAGCTCCACACGTCGGCGGCGCTGCCGTGCACTTTGGCAGAGACCGACATGCTCAAAGACTGGCCCACCATCTCTTCTACATGTGAATGCAGGGCTGGCACTGCCTTTATGGCGAAGAAATGACGGCTTGGCACTCTCCACCGCGGCGCGGCACAAGCCATCATTTCTCGGAAAGGTGCTGAGTCCACCAGTTGGAAAGGGAGGGACTGCAGCACCAGCAACTTGGACAGGAGGACGTTCAGCTTTGCACCGTCGGGTGCGTGCTCGCAAACTGTTGTCTCTTGGAAACGGATTCCAAGAAAGACTGCTGACGGAATCCGAGAAAGAGGAGTAGCAGGAGAAGGAGCATCTGAACGAGCGGAAGATGCCAACGAGCGACAACTCCCCTCAGCAGAGGTGTTGGAGCTTTGACTGGCTGATAGAGGGCGATTGACGACGTCGGGTGACGGAGCAAGTAACGGAGCGGGTGATGGAGCGGGGGCTGGGGCAGGCAGAACCGCCGTATCTTTATCACGGTTTTCCCAGGCCACCGAATGGTGACGCTGCATATGCTGACGCAACGCTGTAGTCCCAACATGGGCCCCCTGACCACGCTTGCATTTCTGGCCACATAGTCGACAGACGGCTACGTTTACTTCCTCGGGCGGCTTGACGAAAAATTGCCACACCACCGAGTAGGAAACTTTGCCCCCGCTACTCCTCACTGGCTGACTGCTACTTCTCCTCCGTGCGCACCGGCACCACTACTGGCCGTGGTGGTAGGCTGCAGTGGAGCTGGTGCTCTACTCCGTGGCTGTTTGGCTCCACTGACACTGATGCGACCCTGCTGCCTCCTGGGCAACCCACCGACTGTTTCGCTCGCTGCCAAGCTGGCACCCTCTTCTCCTGATGATGCGGAAGAAATTGCCTGATGACGACGAGGCAGCCAAGTGCGATCAACCTCCTCATCATCAAGTACGGTCTCCGCCTCACTACTAGCCCCCTCGGCTGCGTGTGGGTCAGGAGACAGACCTGTCTCTAGACCGGCTACCGAGCCACTCTCCTCGCCAGTACTTGTTCGCCTGCTGCTGAAAAAGGCCGATGTCTCCCCCCGTTCCTGACCGCCCTCTGTTAGCTCTTCCTCACTGTACAGTGGGGCTGAGCCCACAGCATGCGATACTTCGCTTGGTGAGGGAACAGCAAAGGACAGGGGCAGGTAGAGGACATGTGATTTCAGTGGGCTTGCTCCCGGGCCATGCCAACTAACGGTTGTGTCTGACGTACCCACCGACCGTTGGCTGAAGGTGTCAGAGGTGACCTGGGAAGAGGAAGACGACCGAGCCAACCAATCAATGACGGCAGGGTTGTCGGTGGAGACACGACCGCTGGGATGACACCGGGAGCACTGGCCTCTGGCTGCGAATAGTGCTGCCTCGACCCCTTCCTCTCTGCTGCCACGTCTGCTCGCTCCTAAAACATTGCCTCCTCTGCCACCCCTCTGCATGTTGTCTGACATACTCTTTAATTCAACGATTATGTGTCCCTGAGTAACAATTCTGTGGCCCTGAGTAACAATTCTGTGTCTGTGCGAGTATCAATTCTGTGGCCCTAAGTAACAGTTCTGTGGCCCTCAGTAACAGTTCTGTGTCTGTGCGAGTAACAATTCTGTGTCTGTGCGAGTAACACTTCTGTGGCCCAAAGTAACAGTTCTGTGGCCTTCAGTAACAATTCTGTGTCTGTGCCCTGAGTAACAATTCTGTGTCTGTGCGAGTAACAATTCTGTGTCTGTGCGTAAACAATTCTGTGGCACTCAGTAACAATTCTGTGGCCCTGAGTAACAATTCTGTGGCACTCAGTAACAATTCTGTGTCTGTCCCTGAGTAACAATTCTCTGTGCACTCAGTAACAATTCTGTGGCCCTGAGTAACAATTCTGGCACTCAGTAACAATTCTGTGGCCTGAGTAACAATTCTGTCTGTGCCCTGAGTAACAATTTCTGTGTCCCTAAGTAACAATTCTGTGGTCCCTGAGTAACAATTCTGTGGCCCTGAGTAACAATTCTGTGTCTGTGCGAGTAACAATTCTGTGGGCCCTAAGTAACAGTTCTGTGGCCCTCAGTAACAATTCTGTGTCTGTGTGAGTAACAATTCTGTGTCTGTGCGAGTAACACTTCTGTGGCCCAAAGTAACAGTTCTGTGGCCCTCAGTAACAATTCTGTGTCTGTGTAGTAACAATTCTGTGTCTGTGCTGTGCCCTCAGTAACAATTCTGTGGCCCTAAGTAACAATTCTGTGGCCCTCAGTAACAGTTCTGTGTCTGTGCGAGTAACAATTCTGTGTCTGTGCGAGTAACAATTCTGTGGCCCAAGTAACAGTTTCTGTGGCCCTCAGTAACAATTCTGTGTCCCTGCGAGTAACAATTCTGTGTCTGTGCGAGTAACAATTGGCCCTGTAACAATTCTGTGCCCTCAGTAACAATTCTGTGTCCTCAGTAACAATTCTGTCTGTGCCTCAGTAACAATTCTGTCTGTCCCTGAGTAACAATTCTCTGGCACTCAGTAACAATTGTCTGTGTCCCTGAGTAACAATTCTCTGGCACTCAGTAACAATTCTGTCTGTCCCCTGAGTAACAATTCTCTGGCACTCAGTAACAATTCTGTCTGTCCCTGAGTAACAATTCTGTGGCCCTAAGTAACAGTTTCTTTGTCCCCTAAGTAACAGTTCTGTGGCCCTGAGTAACAATTCTGTGTCTGTGCGAGTAACAATTCTTCTGTGCCCTAAGTAACAGTTCTGTGGCCCTCAGTAACAGTTCTGTGTCTGTGCGAGTAACAATTCTGTGTCTGTGCGAGTAACAATTCTGTGGCCCTAAGTAACAGTTCTGTGGCCCTCAGTAACAGTTCTGTGTCTGTGCGAGTAACAATTCTGTGTCTGTGCGAGTAACAATTCTGTGGCCCAAAGTAAACAGTTCTGTGGCCCTCTGAGTAACAATTCTGTGGCCCTCAGTAACAATTTTGTGTCTGTGCGAGTAACAATTCTGTGTCTGTGCGAGTAACAATTCTGTGTCTGTGCGAGTAACAATTCTGTGGCACTCAGTAACAATTCTGTCTGTCCCTGAGTAACAATTCTCTGGCACTCAGTAACAATTCTGTCTGTCCCTGAGTAACAATTCTCTGGCACTCAGTAACAATTCTGTGTCTGTCCTGTCCCTGAGTAACAATTCTCTGGCACTCAGTAACAATTCTGTCTGTCCCTGAGTAACAATTCTGTGGCCCTAACTAGCGTTTCTTTGTCCCTAAGTAACAGTTCTGTGGCCCTGAGTAACAATTCTGTGTGTCTGTGCAAGTAACAATTCTGTGGCCCTAAGTAACAGTTCTGTGGCCCTCAGTAACAGTTCTGTGTCTGTGCGAGTAACAATTCTGTGTCTGTGTGAGTAACAATTCTGTGGCCCAAGTAACAGTTCTGTGGCCTTCAGTAACAATTCTGTGTCCCTGCGAGTAACAATTCTGTGTCTGTGCGAGTAACAATTCTGTGGCCTCAGTAACAATTCTGTCTGTCCCCTGAGTAACAATTCTCTGGCACTCAGTAACAATTCTGTCTGTCCCTGAGTAACAATTCTCTGGCACTCAGTAACAATTCTGTCTGTCCCTGAGTAACAATTCTCTGGCACTCAGTAACAATTCTGTCTGTCCCTGAGTAACAATTCTGTGGCACTCAGTAACAATTCTGTCTGTCCCTGAGTAACAATTCTCCCTAAGTAACAGTTCTGTGGCCCCTAGTAACAATTCTGTGTCCCCTGAGTAACAATTCTGTGTCTGTGCGAGTATCAATTCTGTGGCCCTAAGTAACAGTTCTGTGGCCCTCAGTAACAGTTCTGTGTCTGTGCGAGTAACAATTCTGTGTCTGTGCGAGTAACAATTCTGTGGCCCTAAGTAACAGTTCTGTGGCCCTCAGTAACAATTCTGTGTCTGTGCGAGTAACAATTCTGTGTCTGTGCGAGTAACAATTCTGTGGCCCTGAGTAACAGTTCTGTGGCCCTTCAGTAACAATTCTGTGTCTGTGCGAGTAAACAATTCTGTGTCTGTGCGAGTAACAATTCTGTGTCTGTGCGAGTAACAATTCTCTGGCACTCAGTAACAATTCTGTCTGTCCCTGAGTAACAATTCTCTGGCACTCAGTAACAATTCTGTCTGTCCCTGAGTAACAATTCTCTGGCACTCAGTAACAATTCTGTCTGTCCCTGAGTAACAATTCTCTGGCACTCAGTAACAATTCTGTCTGTCCCTGAGTAACAATTCTGTGGCCCTAACTAACGTTTCTTTGTCCCCTAAGTAACAATTCTGTGTGGCCCTGAGTAACAATTCTGTGTCTGTGCAAGTAACAATTCTGTGGCCCTAAGTAACAGTTCTGTGGCCCTCAGTAACAGTTCTGTGTCTGTGCGAGTAACAATTCTGTGTCTGTGCGAGTAACAATTCTGTGGCCCTGTAACAATTCTGTGGCCCCTGAGTAACAATTCTGTGGCCTGTCAGTAACAATTCTGTGTCTGTGCGAGTAACAATTCTGTGTCTGTGCGAGTAACAATTCTGTGTCTGTGCGAGTAACAATTCTGTGGCACTGTGCAGTAACAATTCTGTCTGTCCCTGCGAGTAACAATTCTCTGGCACTCAGTAACAATTCTCTGTCTGTCCCTGAGTAACAATTCTCTGGCACTCAGTAACAATTCTGTCTGTCCCTGAGTAACAATTCTGTGGCCCTAAACTAGCGTTTCTGTGTCCCTAAGTAACAATTCTGTGGCCCTGAGTAACAATTCTGTGTCTGTGCGAGTAACAATTCTGTGGCCCTATAACAGTTCTGTGGCCCTCAGTAACAGTTCTGTGTCTGTGCGAGTAACAATTCTGTGTCTGTGCGAGTAACACTTCTGTGGCCCAAAGTAACAGTTCTGTGGCCTTCTGTGTCAGTAACAATTCTGTGTCTGTGCGAGTAACAATTCTGTGGTCCCAAAGTAACAGTTCTGTGGCCTTCAGTAACAATTTCTGTGTCTGTGCGAGTAACAATTCTGTGTCTGTGCGAGTAACAATTCTGTGTCTGTGCAATTCTGTGGCCTGTGCAATAACAATTCTGTCTGTGCGAGTAACAATTCTCTGGCACTCAGTAACAATTCTGTCTGTCCCTGAGTAACAATTCTCTGGCACTCAGTAACAATTCTGTCTGTCCCTGAGTAACAATTCTCTGGCACTCAGTAACAATTCTGTCTGTCCCTGAGTATGAATTCTGTGGCCCTAACTAGCGTTTCTTTGTCCCTAAGTAACAGTTCTGTGGCCCTGAGTAACAATTCTGTGTCTGTGCGAGTAACAATTCTGTGGCCCTAAGTAACAGTTCTGTGGCCCTCAGTAACAGTTCTGTGTCTGTGTGAGTAACAATTCTGTGTCTGTGCGAGTAACACTTCTGTGGCCCAAAGTAACAGTTCTGTGGCCTTCAGTAACAATTCTGTGTCTGTGCGAGTAACAATTCTGTGTCTGTGCGAGTAACAATTCTGTCTGTGCGAGTAACAATTCTGTGTCTGTGCGAGTAACAATCTCTGGCACTCAGTAACAATTCTGTGTCTGTCCCTGAGTAACAATTCTCTGGCACTCAGTAACAATTCTGTCTGTCCCTGAGTAACAATGTCTCTGGCACTCAGTAACAATTCTGTCTGTCCCTGAGTAACAATTCTGTGGCCCTAACTAGCGTATAACAATTCTGTGTCCCTAACAGTATCTTTGTGGCCCTAAACAATTCTGTAACAGTTTCTGTGGCCCTGAGTAACAATTCTGGCACTCCCTGAGTAACAATTCTGTGTGCCCTGAGTATCAATTCTGTGGCCCTAAGTAACAGTTCTGTGGCCCTCAGTAACAGTTCTCTGTGTCTGTGCGAGTAACAATTCTGTGTCTGTGCGAGTAACAATTCTGTGGCCCCAACAGTTCTGTGGCCCTAAGTAACAGTTCTGTGGCCTTCAGTAACAATTCTGTGTCTGTGCGAGTAACAATTATGTGTCTGTGCGAGTAACAATTCTGTGTCTGTGCGAGTAACAATTCTGTGTCTGTGCGAGTAACAATTCTCTGGTCTGTGCGAGTAACAACAATTGGCTGTCTGTGTCCCTGAGTAACAATTCTCTGGCACTCAGTAACAATTCTGTCTGTCCCTGAGTAAAATTCTGGGGCCCTCAGTAACAATTTTCTGTTGTCCCTAAGTAACAATTCTGTGGCCCTGAGTAACAATTCTGTGTCTGTGCGAGTAACAATTCTGTGTCTGTGCGAGTAACAATTCTGTGTCTGTGCGAGTAACAATTCTGTGTCTGTGTGCGAGTAACAATTCTGTGGTGCCTGTAACAATTCTGTGCGAGTAACAATTCTCTGGCACTCAGTAACAATTCTGTTTGTCCCTGAGTAGAATTCTGTGGCCCTAACTAGCGTTTCTTTGTCCCTAAGTAACAGTTCTGTGGCTGTGGCCCTGAGTAACAATTCTGTGTCTGTGCGAGTATCAATTCTGTGGCCCTAAGTAACAGTTCTGTGGCCCTCAGTAACAGTTCTGTGTCTGTGCGAGTAACAATTCTGTGTGTGGAGTAACTGTGCGAGTAACACTTTCTGTGGCCCAAAGTAACAGTTCTGTGGCCTTCAGTAACAATTCTGTGCGAGTAACAATTCTGTGTAACAATTCTGTCTGTAGTAACAATTCTGTGTCTGTGCGAGTAACAATTCTGTGTCTGTGCGAGTAACAATTCTCTGTCTGTGCGAGTAACAATTCTGTGTCTGTCCCTGAGTAACAATTCTCTGGCACTCAGTAACAATTCTGTCTGTCCCTGAGTAACAATTCTCTGGCACTCAGTAACAATTCTGTCTGTCCCTGAGTAACAATTCTCTGGCACTCAGTAACAATTCTGTCTGTCCCTGAGTAACAATTCTCTGGCACTCAGTAACAATTCTTTCTGTCCCTGAGTAAAAATTCTGTGGCCCTAATAACGTTTCTGTGGCCCTAAGTAACAATTCTCTGGCACTGAGTAACAATTCTGTCTGTCCCTGAGTATGAATTCTGTGGCCCTAACTAGCGTTTCTTTGTCCCTAAATAACGATTCTGTGGCCCTCATTAACAAATCTGTGTCCCTGACTAATGGTTCTTTGTCCCTATGTAACTTTTCTCTGTCCCCAATTCTCTTTTCTGTGGCCCTAACTCTGTCCCTGTCCCTAGTAGTACAGAGCGGTCTGCCTTTGTTCAATGACTGCAGGCAAATGCAGAATTCCAAAATGGCCGCTATTTATAGCTCGACCATTACACAGTGCTGGCTGGCTGGCTGCTGATTGGCTGATGCGATCACATGTTGTTGAGGAATGCATTATGGGTCAGCGCGCCTTGTCTGCGCGCCTTCCCAGACATCCCCGCTCCGTCGCCGCACATGTCAGCCGCCATTTTCTGAAAAATTTCGATTCGCGCGTCCGAATTAGGCTATTTTTCGGATTCGGCACGAATCAAAATTTTTCCGATATTCGACTCGAATTCCACTTCGGATACTTCGATTCGCTCATCCTTCTGAATAGATCTACCTATCTCCCTGATCCTTCTTCTTTGATTATCTCCTCTACATACGCTTCTCTCCTACTTCAATATTCACGTCTTACGCATGACAACTGACATACTCTAAGCACCCCAGTTCTCATTCAAAGTTCTGTGGTATGTCCTGACCTTCTTATCTTTGGATATATATCATAGCTCACCATTACACTTTCCCTACACTCTATACTGACTTACAATGCCTCCCCTCTTTTGTCTCATTTGCCTTCAGAGTTTCTGTTCAGAGGTTCTAACTGCTGACATATCGTGAATCTTTCTGATCAGTTTTCTATGCAAAATTTTGTATTGCTCATCTTGGTCAATCTATCAGTACTGTTAAAAAAAAAAAAAATAATAAGTTACTTTGTTGCCAAGAAGCATCCTTGGAGTGTTTCATCCGCTGAGTTTATGTAAATTGAAAAATTCAAATAAAGCTTTGTTTAAAAAAAAAAAAAAGATCACCACCGATAATGAGTTTCCCTTGTTTAAGTATAGAGATGGTTTTGTACAGTTTACGGTAGAAACATAGCTGTTTGCAGTTCGGGCCATAAACATTTACTAGTGTATAAGTCTTGTCATTTATTTGGCATACTAAAATGTGAAAGCGACCAAGTGGATCTGCCCTCTGTGATAAAAGGCGAAATGAAAGAGAGTTCCTAATGGCTGTGATCACTCCATTCTTTTTTTTGGGGTTAGTCGCCATAAATGTTTGAGAGAAACGGTGAAGGTATAATTTGGGCGCCTTTTCCGTAGCAAAATGTGTCTCCTGAATAAAGAGTATGTCCGCTTGTGACTTCCGGGCTTCTCTAGAGAGTAGCGAACGTTTATATGGCGAATTAAGGCCTCGGACATTAAGTGATGTAAAACTAATCATTTGGAATCATGATTTCACGCTTTTTCGTAACCTGAGGTGGTATTTGGGAGAGGCAGATGATCCTGTGTCTTGCTAGAAGATGTATATGTAAAAGGAGATGATAGGACTGTGACTCAATCGGATAGTTGAGAGGAGTATTCCAAGATGTGTCGAAGTACGTGATATATGGGTGTTGCGTGGGTGTCCAAGGGTGCCATGGTAGGGAGGGGGTAAGGGTAGAAAGAACAACAATAAAAAAGAATTTGCGAAAAATGCAAATATCCCGAGTAGCCAACTTTGCTACCTCAAAACTGGGGGGTGCGGGTGGGCATGACCGCCAGACAGGGGTCGAGCCAATTACAACCATTTTTAACGAACTTTGCCAAATGTAGGCCAAACGCCAGACAAATCAGATGAAGAATTGCTCCTGGGTAAAAGCACGGACATATTTTAGTGAAAGGAGGAAAAATATGTCTTGTGAAGATCATGTTGCCTCCATAGAGCTATACGCGGGTTCTTGCGGTTCCGCAGGGAGAATATTCCAGGCTTTCAGTAGGTCTAGGCCCGTCTCCAGTGTTTTGATAGGAAAAATGTTACCTTGATGCTGCACCAATAGTTTGGTGGGGAAACCCCCACTGATAGGCTATGCCATGGTTTCTTAGGGCCTTGGTGATAGATATCATTCGTTTTCTGTTAAGGAGGGTCGCTTTGGACAAATCAGCATACAATCGGAGATTTGTGTACAATGGTGGGAGCGACGGTGGGTTTCGAGCCGCCAACATAATTTTATCTTTCACATGGAAAAAATGAATGCGGGCCAATACATCTCTAGGTGTGGATGTCGGCAAAAAGGAGGGCTTAGGTAGGCGAGGTGCCCGGTCAATTGCGAGCTCCAAGTCAGAGATAGAAGGGAGAAGTATTTTTACATATTGCTGTATATATGGGGTTAAGTCAGCATTGGTGACAGATTCGGGAATGCCTCTAAATTTGTTGTTGCGACGCGATCTGTCTTCCAGATCAGCTAATTTTTGATTGATTTGCTCAATGTCAGACGAGTGCTCTGTGTGCTCATCAATTAGGTTGTTGTGCGCCGTTGTTATGTATCCCATGGTATTTTCAATGTGGCTGATTCTATGGTCTTGCTGTTGTACTAAAGTTGAAAGTTGGTTAAGTGGCGTAAAGATATCGTTATGTAAAGATTGGCGCAATGACGTAAGCATGTTTTTCATGCATATTTCTGTTAAAGGTATGTCTGACACAGGGAATGCTTCTAAGTCAGGCATAGCTGCATGGGGTGGCTGCAATGGAGGATTTAAGGCCTGGTGAAATGTGCTAGGGTCCTGATCCAGCCGTGGCCTGGATTTAGCTGGGCTGCGTAGTGTAGGAGACAGTGGGGGTGACAACTCACCAGGGTCCCCGGGGTATATTGAGTGCTGTAGCCTGGAATCCTGTTGCTGAGCCCTGTAGTCCTCCTGTTGAGCACTGCTGTTGTCTCCCTGTCTGCAGCCGCGGGCGCCATCTTGGATTCCCGGCCCGACGGCCGGGAAGAATTGTGTCAGTTTCCCTGGTTGATCTAGTGGTTTTTTCCTCCTCGGCATGGCAGCGGGTGTTAGAGCACCTTATACGGATCGGTGCCGTGCAGTTGCTAATACCCAGGGCCGGTTTGAGCCGCTGATATGCTGGCGGGTGGACGGCGCTGCTCTACTGCACGTCCACCTTCAGTGCTGGCCGCGCATGCGCCCCCCCACATACTAATTTAAAGAATGCTTCTATATTTAATCCAAAAAACAAAGGCAATTCATTCTTGAAGTATTTAAACATATGGTTGAAGATGACATTAAAAAGATTAAATTTAGAAATAAAAATAAAAAGAATAATATCCCCCAAGATATTGAGATGGGTATAAAAGAACTTGAAAAAAAGAAAAATGTGGTAATTAGAGCTGCAGATAAGGGTACCCCCTTATAGTGATAGTAAATAAAATTGATTATGAAAATGAGATGGAGAGATTATTGAACATTAAGGATACCTATCTTATTCTGAATAAAAATCCTACCAAGTTGTTAAAAAATCAATTAAAAAAGATTATTAAAAAGGGTAATGATTTAGGAATTTTGAATAAAAAAGAATCAAGATATTTAGTATTAAAAAACCCTAGAATTCCCACAATTTACTATTTGCCTAAATTACATAAAAATAGAACTAAACCACCAGGTAGACCTATCATAAGTGGCATTAACTCGATATTTGTGAGAATTGGTGAGTATATTGGCCACTTTCTGCAAGAAATTGTAATTAATAATGAATCTTTTTTAAAAAGATAGTGGAGATTTGTTTAAACATCTGAAACTTTTGAGGAATGTAGATGACATCTTGCTGCTAATAGATGTGGAGTCATTGTATACTAGTATTGATGAGAATGATGGGATTGAAGCTGTGCACTGGGCATTGAAACATAAAACCAAACTTCACAGATTATTTATCATCGAATTATTGGAATTTGCAATGAAGAATAGTTTCTTCTGGTATAATAAAACTTTCTATAAACAATGTAAGGGAATGGCTATGGGAGCCAAATATGACCCAAGCGTTGCTAATATAGTAATGGTCAAATGGAAGGAAGAATTCATCTGTAATAAATGGCCAGAGATGGTATTATATAAACGATACATTGATGATATTATAATAGTATGGAAAGGTGTTAATTTTAGGCTTTCAAATTTAAATGTAAAATTTAAATATAAAAAGTAGCAGGAGTGTCAGTATTAACTATGAGGTTTAAGATGCCGAGAATGATTGTGGGAATTTCAGAAGAGAGAAAGTTGGGTAGCCAGGCAGAGACGTCATCAAGGAAAGTTGATACTGGTCCTGTGGTTTGGTAGATCACAGCAATTCTTAAGGAAATTAGAGAAAATAGATGTATACAGTGAGCTTCAAACAATGAGAGAGGGCAGAGAGTGAAGGACCTGAAAGTGCTCTGTGGGGATAGAAGGTAGGAGGATTCCCGCACCACCTCCATTGCATTCACTGGGTTTAGGGGGGTGAGTCCAGAGAAGGCCACCATGGGAGAGGGAAGCAGGAGAAGCAGTGTCAGATTCATGAAGCCAGGTTTCGGTGATAGCAAGTAGATGAAAGGAGTTAGTGACAAAGAGGTCATGAACAGAGGTTGCAGACAGAGCAGGCATTCCAGAGGACAAAAGAGAAGGGGAGGCTGGTTTTGGGAAGAAGAAGAATGGAAGCTAAATTGTGTGGATTGCAGCTACTGCTGTGAAGAGCAGTGTAGTGGTGTCAGTGAAGTGTCAGTGTGTTTTATAGCACTTCTGCATCACTGCTGTTACCTTTTTTTGTTTGTTAATTTTTTTATTTTTTTTGCATCATCAGGTTCTATTGCTGTATCATTAGTGTTCCCTCTTCTGTGTCACAGGTCTTCCTCCTTCTGCTTCAGCAGTGGTTTCCTTTTTACTTACTTCTTTTTTTTTTTTGCCGCTGCAGTAAAAATATTTAGGGCATAATTGCTGTTCCTCCTTTTGCATTGCAGGTGTTCCTCATTTCTGCGGTAGCAGTGGTTCCCTTTTTTTTTGGCTTTCTGTATTTTTTTATTTCTTTTGTTTTTTCCAGCAGCAGCAAAAAAATGTTCTCTTAATTGCTGTTCCTCCTTTTGAGTTGCAGGTGTTCTGTATCTTCTGTATCACTGGTGGGGTTTTTTGGCTTTCTTAATTTTTTTACATTTATTTTATTTTTTTTTGCAGCAGCAGTAAAAAAAATCTCCATAGTTGCTTTACCCCCTATTTTCTTTATTAAAAAAAAAACTATAATAAAACAGTTTATAGTGCACCAAGCACAGAAGTATTGCACCCAAGCACCAAATTCCCATTCCACACTCTAAAATAAACAGTTATAAAAATCCCCCCCAAAAATCCCCATCATGTCTAAAAGGCCAACAAGGAGAGGCATCAGCTCACAGGCAACTAAAAGAGGGCAAGCAGCCTCTGTGTCCATGGTGAACAGTGGTGGCCGTGGACATGGTGTATCCTCTGCAGGCAGGGCACGCTTGTCCTTTGTTTCTGGTGCTGGCCGTATTATTGAGCCACAACATGCAGAAGAGGTGGTGGAGGGAGGGAACTTCAGCCATCCTCATCCTCCTCATCCTCTGTCACCCAGGCTCATACTAGTTTGCCTTCCACCGCAGCTGAAAAAGTGGCCTGTTCCTGCAAAGTTGCACATCTGTACAATGCATAGAACCTGCTGCAGCAGAACTGGCATTTTTTTTTTTTTTTTTTTTTAAATTAAATTTTTACAAAAAAACAAAACAAAATACACCATGGAGTCCCTCCTAATTCATACCAGACCCTTTCAGTGTGGTAGAAAGGTTAGGAGGGACCCCACAGTATTCTTTTTTAAAGTGCATGGGGTTCCCCCTAAAAGCCCTTTAGGCCTGTTAGGTCTTTTAAGGGGAACCCCACCTCCCACAAGTGGGGGGGGGAAGTGTGGGGTCACCCTAAATACTAGACCCTTGATCTAAGCACAGGCTTGGCAGGGCAGGAAAGGGGGCAACGATTGATCGGCCGCTCCCACCCTGCAGCTTACCAGGCCACGTGCCCTCAGCATTGGGATGTTGTGCCCATGTAGATGGGGCAATGGTCTCTTCCCCACAACCCTGGCCTGGTGGCTGTGGGGATCTGCTTACAGAGGGGCTTATTAACATCAGGGTATCCCTTTAAATAAGTGGCCACCCAACTGCTGCAGTTTCCCCTGAGAATGCGCATTCATGAAAGGGTTACATTTAGTAAAAATAAAGATGCCAGACTTTTTAATAAATTCCATTAATTGAAAAAAACCAGAACATTTTTTGAAAAGTCCTTATAAAAAAAAAGCCCCAAAAAATATTCCATCATTGTAATCCATCATCAATCGTATCGTCCTGCGTTGTCCCAATGACACCGACTCACTGAAATAATAAAAAAACAAAAGGACGCTCGCCGACTCGTCCACACCCGCTGAGCACTCACTTCAATATGACAGGTTTGACAGGTGCCGCTCAGATGTAAACAATTGGGCGGAGCTAGCGGTGATGTCAGCAGTGACATCACCACTAGCTACGTCTATTTCTCCCCCTTTCCTGCCATGTTAGGCCTGTGCTAAGATCAACGGTTTGGTAAGGTCAAGGGGGACTCCCATGCTTTTCCCCCCATTTTTTGGGGGGGGGGTTCCCCTTAAAAGTCCTACCAGGCCTAAAGGACATGGCATGGCTTTTAGGGGGAACCCCAACTACTTAAAAAATATTACTTTTTTTTTTTTTTTTTACAAATATCAATCCTGCTGCAGGAGGTTCTATACATTGTACAGATGTGCAGCTTTGACTAAATCTTGGGATCATTTCTTCATATGTTTCCTTGGAGATTTCTCCATCGATTTTCATCTCTTTCTCTCTATTTGTAATTCGATTATTTGTTTGTAATTCTTCACACAATAAAATCATCAATAGAAAAAAACTCATTGTAAATGTATTAATAATAATGATAGATAGATAGATAGATAGATAGATAGATAGATAGATAGATAGATAGATAGATAGATAGATAGATAGATAGATAGATAGATAGATAGATAGATAGATAGATAGATAGATAATAGATAGATAGATAGATAGATAGATAGATAGATAGATAATAGATAAATAGATAGATAAGATATATAGATAGATAGATAGATAGATAGATAGAGATAGATAGATAGATAGATAGATAGATAGATAGATAGATAGATAGATAGATAGATAGATAGATAGATAGATAGATAGATATAGATAGATAGATAGATAGATAGATAGATAGATAGATAGATAGATAGATAGATAGATAGATAGATAATAGATAGATAGATAGATAGATAGATAGATAGATAGATAGATAGATAGATAGATAGATAGATAGATAGATAGATAGATAGATAGATAGATAGATAGATAGATAGATAGATAGATAGATAGATAGATAGATAGATAGATAGATAGATAGATAGATAGATAGATAGATAGATAGATAGATAGATAGATAGATAGATAGATAGATAGATAGATAGATAGATAGATAGATAGATAGATAGATAGATAGATAGATAGATAGATAATAGATAGATAATAGATAGATAGATAGATAGATAGATAGATAGATAATAGATAGATAGATAGATAGATAGATAGATAGATAGATAGATAGATAATAGATATAGATAGATAGATAGATAGATAGATAGATAGATAGATAGATAGATAGATAGATAGATAGATAGATAGATAGATAGATAGATAGATAGATAGATAGATAGAT
Organism: Staurois parvus; assembly: GCA_951230385.1. Classification (NCBI taxonomy): domain Eukaryota; kingdom Metazoa; phylum Chordata; class Amphibia; order Anura; family Ranidae; genus Staurois; species Staurois parvus. Next base: position 245,973 of record CATNWA010016460.1, on the reverse strand, counting down.
AGATAGATAGATAGATAGATAGATAGATAATAGATAGATAGATAGATAGATAGATAGATAGATAGATAGATAGATAGATAGATAGATAGATAGATAGATAGATAGATAGATATATAGATAGATAGATAATAGATAGATAGATAGATAGATAGATAGATAGATAGATAGATAGATAGATAGATAGATAATAGATAGATGGATAGATAGATAGATAGATAGATAGATAGATAGATAGATAGATAGATAGATAGATAGATAGATAGATAGATAATAGATAGATAGATAGATAGATAGATAGATAGATAGATAATAGATAGATAGATAGATAGATAGATAGATAGATAGATAGATAGATAGATAGATAGATAGATAGATAGATAGATAGATAATAGATAGATAATAGATAGATAGATAGATAGATAGATAGATAGATAGATAGATAGATTCGGTCTTAAAGGGCCAGTACACCTGTATCTGGATCCCTCGGCAACCACTCCCCCAATATGACATCACAGCTCGGAGACAGACAATATGTCGGGTTACACTCTGCGCTCTGTCTCGGGTCCGGCAATCTATACATTTCTTCACCATCCCATCTCTATAGCAGGTCAGGGGTGGAATTTGAAGAGAACCTATCACTGTCTTGGGTGGGCTAGTAACAGAGTCTCTATAAGGTCACCTGGGGCCCAAAACCAGTGTAAGATGTTTGAGCTTCAAAACGGTCTTGGGGGCCCCCTGACAGTGATGGGATAAAATCCTATCTTACCCAACACCAAAAAAGGTAAAGTGCCCCCTCCCCCCATGATCTGTAAACTACATCAGCAGCATAGGCCCTATGCTTTTTTTGTCCCTCCACCGCTGAAACACCAAAAGCAGCCATCTCTTCTTCCAACTCTTTGGCTCCGCCCCATATCCAGACCTTGCAAAATATTTGGGGCCCCAGGCAATGTTACATACTTAATTTTTCTGGCAATGTGACATAGCGTGTCCGATGAGGAAGGGTGGCACATGATCTGGTTCCTCCCTGAAGAACTACGACGGATGATTTCTAAGAATACTTAGAAGAGACCCCGGACTGTCATGATGCAGCTGCACCTCATGTTTCCCCACAAGGAATTTAATGGGTGCTCCACACAAAATTGACATTACAAGTGAATGGTGGTGAGTTGATTCACTGGCTGGCTTCTTTTATCTCTCAGGAACTTCACCTGTATGGTCTGCTCAACCGGGCTCTCTGCCCACCTCATGACATCACAATAGGAGCTGGTCAGAAGCTACTGGTGGAGTCCACTGAAGACTAAATGATCAGTTATGGGTGGAGCCCTGCGTTTGGAATCTCTACCTGGCTATGATAGGCAGAGGTAGTAGGTTCCCTTGCCCCCCAGGAATGTTCCTAAATCTTTGATAAAGACTATAAAAGTTGCACTTTATGTATGCGTTTTTTTTTTTCTCTATGGACTTTTTATTTTTTATATTTTAATTTTTTTTTTTTTTAACAATAAAATAGATAATGATATAACAAAACATAGATCACATCTCCAATAAACATTTAATCTCAGGGAAAGCAAACGAGATATGGGGTCACTATAAAACAACAACCAGATGGTGTAGAGTATTTCCCAATGAGCAGCTCAAACATATGTGGAGGATTCTAAGACAATTTTCATAATTTTCTGTATTATATATAATTCTTTTGTCTTAATAAACTGAAAAACAGGTTCAAAACCCAGGAGATCTCACACATTGTAATCCCCAAGTAGTGAAAACCACCGAAGTAACCAAATGTTACCATGAATAGGATTAGATCATATGTTGCACACAAGAAGAAAGAAAAAACAAATGTGTGGGGGGAGGGGTGGAGAGTGGGGTGGCCCAAATGGAAGAAAAATATATTTGAAACATATATATATATATATATATACTGCATTTATTTTATATATTACAAAATATATGGAAATTATTTTTTAAAATATATATTTTTTTTAAATATATTCTTCAGATTTTTCAGATTTTTTTAACATATAAAAAGTCATTTTAACATATTTTTAAAATATGTTTGTAAATGCATTCCAAAAATGTAGATTACATTTATTTTTTAAAGACATTCAGTGTATTTTAAAATGTATTTTTAAAAAAAAATGCATTTGAACATACAGTGTATTTTTCATATATTTTGTAATAAAAATGCATTTGAACATGAATGAATCCCAACTACGGCACCACCTGCCTGGAGTTTGCATGTTCTCCCTGTACCTGTGTGGGTTTACTCCGGTTTCCTCCTACACTCCAAAGACATGCTGGTAAGTTAATAGGATCCCGTCTAAATTGGCCCTAGTCTGTGTATGTATGTATGTGAGTTAGGGACCTTAGATTGTACGCCCCTTGAGGGTTAGGGACTGATGTGAATGTACAATATATATATGTAAAGTGCTGCGTAAATTGACGGCGCTATATAAGTACCTGAAATAAATAAATAAATAAAAAATATATATATATATTAAATTGCAGTATATTTTGAAATATATTGAATATGGCCAAAATTGTAGTATTTCAAATATATGTTAATATATTTGGGAATAATATTTTAAAAATATATTTCAAATATATTTTTCTTCCATGTGGGGGGTCACATTGAACCCCTATTTACCACAGGTCTGAGAATAGAGGCAGCTTCAGGGCTTCAAAGGGCCCTACAAATGTTTTAAAATCACCAAATGAAGTTAACTAGGGGAGAAAAAGAAGAGAAAAAGGAAAGTAGGAAGAACAGAATGTGAGGAACCAGAAGAGGGGTCATACTGGGATCTATTGGGGAACTGAAATATACCGGATCCCATGATTTTGTGGAATTTCTGGGTAGTATGGAGAAGAATGCAGGCGAGTCCATCGTAACCACAATCCAGTTAAGTTTGGTTTTAAATACTGAAGAGGAACCATCGGCTGCTCCCAATATGTGGCTGTAGTCATTCGTGCCGCTAGGAGCAGATATGTAAGTCGGCACACAGACCCTCTGGGAACATTGTCAGGGAATTTATGGAATAAAGCGGTTTTGGGGGTCTGCGAATACTCACTCCCGTCACTGAGTAGCAGGGCTGCTGTTAGAAACCACGGAGGCCCCATACAGCAAACCTGACAGGACCCCTCAATCAAAAACTGATGCTTTAATTATGAATGAACACAGTGAGTGATTGTTACTGATCACTCATTTTTGTTCATCCAGGAAAGGAAGGGGCTGGTAAGTGTGACATATTTGCTGGACTCTTCCCCCACTCTCCATCCTGAAGGATCCTATTGCGTGCTTGCAGCTACTGATGGAAAGGAGAGGAGGGAATCTGGCAGCACTGTGGGGGCACACAGGGGGGGCCTGGGCAGCAGAGGGAAACATATGGTGCACAGAGTGGGTGGTGGGTGCACCGGGGGGGGGGGCAATTACTGGAGCCAATCCCCTGTATGGCTCTCTCTGCAGTAGCTTACAGCCAATGGGAGGGAGAGGAGAAGAAGCCACCCTTTTCTGCCCACATTTGATTCAACCAGCTACCTGGGCCCCATACAGGAGGACTGGTGGGGCCCCCTTATCCATGGCCCTGCTGAGTAGATCAAGGTAAATGTCCGAACTCAGAACCTGGCCACAATAGGGCACTGCCACCATATATGGCACATAGTTCCCATATGGCCGCGAGCCGGAAACAGGTGAGGGAAGTGGACGAGTGCATTTTTGCAACCAGGGAAGGGACCCAATACCACCACAACATTTTATTATGTGGTATCTGAAGTAACAGCAGGAGGTTCACCAGTCCTGAACACAAGTCTTGTGGGGATAACAGAACGTTGGAGAGATATCTCCGGACAGAACGATATTCCCTCCCTCTCTCCACACACGACGATGAGGCTTCCATCAAGGGATCCATACAGAAATGAAAGTCTCCTGCCACTATCAGGCACTGGAGAGGACCGAGGTCTGCGGCCATTCTGGAGCATGCCTGTGAGTGTTTGTCAGACCCATTGGAGAAGACCTTTCACTCTCTGATTGCTATCGAGGACCAATTTTTTGGAATCATCACTTCATGTGGGTCGCATTTTGAAGGTGAGTGCGCACGCTAGCCGGGGGAGGATTTTTTCGTATACGTTTGCCGCACTTGATATTTCACGGCGTGCACTGAAGATTAATGCCGGCCATAGACGGGTCGTTTATCGGCCGAATTGTCGGCCGATAAATGAAAAATTGGTCATTGGCGCCATGGATGCTGCCACCAATGTGACAGCAATACGTACAGGGATCGTATATATTATTTGTATTTTATTTCCCTGGAAGTCCTTCCTAGTCCTAGTCCAGTTAGCTATTATTTCTTGCAGTTGCAACAAATGTATCCATTTGTATCCAAATAAAAAACTTTTTTTTTTTTATACAAATGGATACATTTTTTGCACCGCAAGACTTTTTCATATAAAATATAATAGCTAGGACTGGACTTCCAGTTCGTAGGAAAGATTCAGGGGGAAAATAAAAATTTTATATAGATGGGCACTGTTAGACAGCACTGACTGGCAAAGACAGGCACCACTGACTGGCATTGATAGGTGGCACAGTTAGGAGGCACTGACTGGCACAGACAGGCATCACTGACTGACACTGATAGGTGGCACAGTTAGGAGGCACTAACTGGCACAGACAGGCATCACTGACTGACACTGATAGGTGGAACTGATTGGCACTGAAAGGTAGCTCTGATGGCCACTGATATTGAGGCAGTAATGGCAGAGTTCCCCTTTAATATGAACCAATGTGGTAGCACCCAGCTAGTGCAGAGTTCCCCTTAAATATGTAAGGTTTTAGTTTGCAGAGTTGAGCTAAGCTCTGACTCCTCCCCCACATTTCCTGTCACAAGGGTCTGTTGTAATTTAGCAGGTGACAGTCTGAGCAGAAACCACAAATATCCTCTATGTTGCTTTTCACAGTCACAAGAAATTTCAAGAGGAAAATATATTCCTTGTGATGTAATCGCTAGTACAGGACTTGAAATATCTGCTCGCCCCGCTCGCCAAATGCGAGGGGAAATCCCCGGGGATTGATTTCCGTTACTCTTGTGCTGCAAGCCTTGTTGTGAAGCCGACTTCTGGTTTCTGACTTCCGGTTTTCAGCTTTCGGTTTCTTCTTCGCCGCCTTGGGTGACACAAGGAGTGGCCTGCTCTCCACCGCCTTGGGGGACACGAGACCCACTCTTCACCACCTTGGGGGACATGAAGCCCGCTCTACACTACCTTGGGGGACACGAAGCCCGCTCTCCACCGCCTTGGGGGACACGAGGCCAGCTTAAGGTGAGTTGCTTGCATGCACACTACAGGTCGTTCCTCGTTGTCACAGTTAGTGGAGCACCACTCAATTGTTTGAAGTTTTGTATAGAGAGGGGAAAGGGCTAGAACTTATGTATTCTACTATTGTCTGTGTCTGGCCTGGCGAGATTACAAAGACTAGGAAATTGGGTCCAATGCCCCACCATTTACACTGTTTTTTCCAACATCCCAAATATTGAAACAAACAACAACTATGGAAATATCCCCCTGGGACTTTGAAAGGCAAAAAAAGTGTGTGCACAGCAGGGGTGGGACTGACCATTTGGAAACTCGGGCACTGCCCGAAGGGCCCGGGGTCAGTAGGGGGCCCCATGAGATTCCCCTGGTACCTTTTTCATAGGCTTTTTTGAGTTTGGGCAAGGACACGGGGCCTCATGATTCCCTATTGCTGGGGGGCCCCATGAGTTGTCAGTCTGCCCCTGTACACAGGTGTAAAACAATAAGTGTTTATTGCAAAAAATTTATTTTTTGATAAAAAGAATCTAAAGACTCAGTGAGGTTGAGCTGCAGCACAACAATGCATGACTTAAAAGTAGAAAACATACACAGTGTTCATATCCTGACAGTCTGTAATTATTACAATTATACAGACTAATGATTACAGACTGTCGGGATATGCACACCGTGTATTTTTCTACTTTTAGGGGATGTGGTTGGGGGCAGGGCTGGGGGCGGGGTTGAGGGAAAGGCCAGGGGTGGGGTTGGAGGCAGACCTGGGCAAGGTTTGGTGGGGCAACTGGTGGAGAGTAAGGTTTGTGCCTGGCTAGTAGGTCTAGACTTGAAATTTGAAGCCCTGCGTTAGTATATACGCTTGTAAGAAGGGTATACAATTCACTTAGCAGATGAGAGCGGATGGGCCGTCTGCTGGGTCAGAACAGCGCTGTTTACAATAATAAAAGAAATATAAAGTCCGACTCTGGAGTTTTACCTGAATTTCCAGAAATTGCTACAACAATATGTGGCATTGATGTGACACTGATGGGCACTGCCAGGTGGCATTGATGGGCACTGATGGGCAATGACAGGTAGCTTTGATGGACACTGACAGGTAGAATTGATGTGCACTGATGGGCACTGACAGGTGGCATTGATGGACACTAACAGGTGACATTGATGTGCACTGATGGACACTGACAGGTGGAATTGATGTGCACTGATGGACACTGACAGGTGGAATTGATGGGGAATGACAGATGGCATTGATGGACACTGACAGGTGGCATTGATGTGCACTGACAGGTGGCATTGATGTGCACTGACAGGTGGCATTGATGGACACTGACAGGTGGCATTGATGGGCAATAAACAGGTGGCATTGATGGGCAATAAACAGGTGGCATTGATGGGCACTGACAGGTGGCACTGATGGGGCTACACGGATGATCAGTGTTCTGAGGAATGTTACTCACCGGGTCTCCTATCCACACGCACTGTCAGTGTGAGGCGAGGACTGCCGATAACTGGCATTTCCTTGTTTACATGTGATTGGACACAGCTGATCACATGAGAGCCGACATCATCGGATCTTTACAGTGATTGGTGACCCGCCCTCCCACCCCCTGCCCCCGTCAGTCAACCTGTAAATTCACGTAATTTCCGGTTTCCAAGTCCCGCGATTACAGGAAACCAAAGGACTACTCGGACACAGTAAATTACATCCCAGGAGACCTTGCAAATCACCTTATGACATCATCATCTAGGCAGTCGGGACTGGAACTGCAGGCTTGCAGTAGATTTAAAGGTATGTATATTTAAAAAAAAAATATCCAACTTGTTCTTTATTTCACAGGGACAACATAATCAGGTAAAGTATGAAAAATGGGTGGAACTCCGCTTTAAAAAGGTGCACATAAAATCCATACACGTTTGCCCTTCCTCATTTGATGAAAAAGTAAACCAGTTTTTGGGGCAAATTCCAGTCTGGTTACTCTCTCCCTCATAAATTGGGTCCTTGACAATGAAAGCTTCAGACATGTGATGCTACGATGCATGCTTTTTCAGCTTCATTATCCAGTATAAAGACGCCGATATAAACTTGCCTGGTGTAAAATACTTGCCTGCTCTATGCCTCCAAATTGGCAAACTGTCCAAATCCATCCAAGGTTTCAATATTTTGGACACTAGTCCAACCCATAAACAGAAATAATAATAATTATTATTATTATTATTATACAGTATTTATATAGCGCTAAAAGGTTTGCTCAGCGCTGTACATTATAGTGGGGGACAGAACATGAGACAATACAGTAACAAAACAAAACACGAGGGATTTGAGGGCCCTGCTCTTTCGAGCTTACAATCTAGGAGGGAGGGGATAGTGGTACAGGAGGAAATGGCTGTGGGGGATGGAGTGGTAGGAGGAGTGGAGGAGATCGGCTGTTAGGTGAGGGCGGGGTAGGCTTCCCTGAAGAGATGGGTTTTCAGGGTGAGCCTAAAAGTGAGGAGGGTTTGGGATTGGGGTAGTGAGTTCCAGAGGATGGGGGAAGTCCTGGAGAAGTCCTGCAGTCGGGCGTGGGAGGTGGAGACAAGGGAACTAGAAAGTAGGAGGTCTTGTGAGGAGCGAAGATTACAGGTAGGGTGGTATTTGGGTATCAGGTCAGTGAGGTAGTTTGGGGCAGCATTATGAATGGCTTTGTATGTCAGTGTTAGTAGTTTGAATTTAATGCGTTGGGCAAACGGGAGCCAGTGGAAGGAATGACAGAGGGGGGTGGAGGCCAGTGGAGGGAATGACAGAGGGGGATGGCAGAAGCGGAGCTGTTGGTAAGGTGGATGAGTCTGGCCACTGAGTTCAGGATAGACTGAAGCGGGGATAGTCTGTGATGAGGTAGGCCGGTGAGGAGCGAGTTGCAGTAGCCCAGACGTGAGATAATAAGGGAGTGAACGAATAGTTTAGTAGTGTCTGGGGTTAGGAACGTACATATTTTGGAGATGTTGCGGAGGTGGAGCCTGCATTAGATTGCCAGCGATTGGACATGGGGTTGGAAGGACAGGTTTGAGTCTAGAGTGACACCTAGGACTTTGGCTTGTGGGGTGGGACTGATGGTGGCATTGTTGGTCATGATAGAGAGGGTGGGGGGGGGGGGGGCAGGCTGGGGGGAAAATTAGGAGCTCGGTTTTGGAAAGGTTCAATTTGAGGAAGTGGAGCGACATCCAGTCTGTTCAGTAGGTGGGTGACACGGGCGGAGACTGAAGGGGTGAGGCGAGGGGTGGAGAGATAAATTTGCGTGTCATCGGCATTGAGGTGGTAATTGAAGCCGTGGGAGTGTATCAGTTTGCCGAGGGAGGAGGTGTAGATGGAGAAGAGAAGGGGCCCCAGGACAGAGCCTTGGGGGACCCCAACAGAGAGGGGGAGAGAGGGGGAGGTGGTAGCGTTATAGGTAACACTGAAGGAGCGTTGGGATAGATAGGAGGAGAGCCAGGAGAGAGCGGAGTCTCTGATGCCGAGGGAGTGTAGTTTATTAAGGAGGTGGGGGTGGTCAACTGTGTTGAAGGCCGCGGAGAGGTCGAGGAGTAAGAGGATATTGATATTATTATTATATTACAGCACTACTGTGAAGTGGACACTTTGCACTTTAAATCGGTATTAAACCGCAACCCCTGCAAGGTCATGTCATAACGTGTTAGTATACATCGCATACAACGAGGCATCGCATACTAGCACATTATGAAGGACTTGCCCTACAATGAAGCCCTCCAGTGGTGGTGCAGTGTCCCCGCTACAGAGGCTTCCATGTTTACCCGGTCTCCCTTCCAGGCTCATGAGCTCTGACTGTCTGACTGGCCGATCCATGATGACATCACTCCCGCACTTGCACTCCTTGCAACTGTACATTGCTCTGAAGGATCGGCACGGGTATACCATTCCTTCAGAGCGCATGTGCCGGCTCTCAAAAACGAGAAAATATCTCCTAAATGGTGCACGTTTAGGAGATACTCATTTTACCTACAGGGAAGATTCATGATCAGCTACACCAGACCAGGGGATGTTTTCATGGCTATTTTACAACAGGGCTTCCTTACCGTCTCTGGCTCTGGAGGTTCATGACCCCCAATTATAGTGAGCATACCTTACAGCCTGTCAGATGCTCTGCTAGAAGGCTTATGAGATGGCAATATTACAGCGGGGCTTAATTAGAAGTCATGGGGGGCTTACATCACTCCTCAGACCCAATACCATCATGGGCGGGACTTAAAGTGTTCCCAAACCCCCAACCGTACAATCAGTCTGTAGATGCAGTACAGCATGCTTGTTATACTCACTGTGGAACCTAAGGGGTTAATCCTCGCATTGTGGTATAAGGATGTTTGATCCTGTCTTCTGTGATCCTCCATTTCTTTTGCGGTCCCCATTTCATCTCCTGAACACAGATTTGGTGGGGGGGGGGGCACTCTGCACATGCTCAGTTTGGTGTTTATTGCTAGAGAGTTTTTTTTTTTTTTTTCTTGGGAGGGTGCATGTGATCAGCACAGGACCAATCTGCTCTGTCCAGACAGAGGGTCAGGGGTCCTGCAATCTCATAGGGCAGTGAGAGGAGAAAGAAACCAGCTTTACCAGTGCTCAGTTGGACACTGATAGAAGTCACAAGACTGCTATATGCTGCTGATGAGGAAATGTATTTATCAGTTTATATTTACTACAATAATTCCATGTTCTATGTACTGTGGGTGACCAGATATAGTGAATGCGGGGTCCGGGGAGAGCAGATATAGTGAATGCGGGGTCCAGGGAGAGCGAATATAGTGAATGCGAGGTCCGGGGAGAGTGGATATAGTGAATGCGGGGTCTGGGGAGAGCGGATATAGTGAATGCGGGGTCCGGGGGAGAGTGGATATAGTGAATGCGGGATCCGGGGAGAGCGGATATAGTGAATGCGGGGTCCGGGGAGAGCGGATATAGTGAATGCGGGGTCCGGGGAGAATGTATACAGTGAATGCGGGGTCCGGGGAGAGCGGATATAGGGAATGCGGGGTCCGGGGAGAGCGGATATAGGGAATGCGGGGTCCGGGGAGACCGGATATAGTGAATGCGGGGTCCGGGGAGAGCGGATATAGTGAATGCGGGGTCCGGGGAGAGCGGATATATAGTGAATGCGGGGTCCGGGGAGAGCGGATATAGTGAATGCGGGGTCCGGGGAGAGCGGATATAGTGAATGCGGGATCCGGGGAGAGCGGATATAGTGAATGCGGGGTCCGGGGAGAGCGGATATAGTGAATGCGGGGTCTGGGGAGAGCGGATATAGTGAATGCGGGGTCCGGGGAAGAGCGGATATAGTGAATGAGGGATCCGGGGAGAGTGGATATAGTGAATGCGGGGTCCGTGGAGAGCGGATATAGTGAATGCGGGGTCTGGGGAGAGCGGATATAGTGAATGCGGGGTCCGGGGAGAGCGGATACAGTGAATGCGGGGTCCATGGAGAGCGGATATAGTGAATGAGGGGGCAATATCACGCATGAGTGAAAACAGTAGATGACCCGGATGTTTATGTCCAAGGAATCTTTTTAAACACAAACAAAAAATCCAAATGTTAAAAGTAGATCGGCCTAATGAGATCATGAAGCCAGAATTCTGCAGATTATATATTATGTATCACTCATTATGTATACAGATCATGTGATAAATGATATTATACTCATTGCTGGTAATTGTTGTGTATATCGCTCGCTCTGGTCGGAAGGGCGTGGCTACAAGGTCACATGCACACCGCATCACTTCCACTTGTACAGAAGGCATCAACACTACGTATTGCCCGATGAATGATTTTTTTAGATTGGTTAATGTGGGCCACGATTTCAACCAACGAACGAACGCCTCTCGGTGGTCGGGTGACCGATCGGTCGATTTTCTAGTCGTGTATTCCCACCTTAACAGAGTAAATCTGTCCAAACTGATCAGCAATCCCATCTTCTGGCTCATGAATATGGCTGTATAAAAATGGCAACTAGCACATGAGATCTTGCTGGTGTCCGATGGAAGGTGATGTGCAGAAAGTCCTCTTACACTGTACGCTTGTAATGTTCGAGCATCGATTACATACATACACCGAAAAATACAGAACAATGAAGAACAAAAGATCCATCACCTTTTATTATTGCCCTAAAATTGTACTTACTAATAGATAATAAAAATGGATAATTTTGCAAATATATTATTAAAAATAAACAAACGTAATTGTGAATCTGATTATATTCCAACATTTATAGTCCAACATTTCCAGAGACAAATCTCTAAATCTGGTGCCTGTTCTTGGAAAGTCCGGCATACACTGTAGTTATGATCGTGTCTATTTAATGAATTGTGAATTGTGATATTTAACCACTTCCAGTCCGGACACACCCCCCTCCCCCCCCCCCCCCCCCCCCCCCACCCCCCCCCCCCCCCCCCCCCCCCCCCCCTGCCCAGGCCAATGTTCAGCTTTCAGTGCTATCACACTTTGAATGACAATTGCGCGGTCATGCAACACTGTACCCATATGAATGTTTTAGCTTTTTTGAGACAGATAAAACTTTATTTTGGTGGTACTTGTTCACCACTTGGATTTTTATTTTTTTTGCTATATAAATGTAAACGTCCAAAAATGTTTTAAAAAAGTGTTTTTCTTATAACATTTTGCAAATGAATAATCTTTCTTCATAAACCTTAGCCAAAATGTATTCAGTTTATTTTTAATTAAAAAAAACCCAAATTAGTTTATAACCAAAATGATAAAATGATAATTTTTCTAATTTTTTAAAAAAATATATTATTATTTATTTATTTATTGTTAACATATCATCACCCTAGCAGTAGTGGCACCATAGTGACACTGTACTACTTGTGGGGGGTGATGAAGATATTTTTTTCTTTTTTTACACTGATTGCAATCCTTTCTCCTTCTCTCTGGCTTCATTCCTGCAGCCATTGAGAAATACTGTGAGAGCTGTGATTGGTCACAGCTTGTCACATGGTACAAGGCTGTTGTGAATAGTCTTGTACCATGTGACCTCGGTGATCATTCACAGATTTCACACGTAGTAAGCAATGATGTCAGAAGTGACATTGTGTTTGCTACTATTAATGTGATCACTGATTGGCCAATCAGTGAACACATGAATTGGGACCTCACACAGAGGTCCCGTACAGCGATTGGTGTTCCGCTGTGTCCTCCTTGGGAGCGCGCACAGGCAGTTAATGTGGGGACATTTATAAATGGCAACCCGCTTCGCACTGCTCCCTTCCGTCCGTTTATGTACATGGGCCAGACAGGAAGTGGTGAAAGTTACCACTATCTTCAAATATTGGCTCTACAATAAACAATTCTATCCTTCATTCCTGTGATGTCACCAGTTTCTGGGCGGAGTTCTCACATCTCAGGACTTTCCCCCACAGATCTTTATACAACCTCTCACTACACATACCCCGGCATGGAGGGGCTCAGTGAAGGTGGTGGTGAAGGTGTGGAGGTGTCGGATCCGATCACACAGATCATAAAAGGAGATCCGCCCGGCCTCATAATCCAGATATATCCTGACTCTGGTACTGGGGATGTTTGTAGATAAGGCGATTTCTAGACCTCAGCAAACCCCAGGACTTGTCATTCCTTCCTATTCCTGCCTGCAAAACCATCCTGTCCATACTGGGGTAACACATTCCAACTCTCCACCAATCTGATCCCTCCACATTCACTTCCCAGTAGTGTTGACCTGATGAGAAACGTTGCCTGCTCAATACCTGAAGATGATCTGTAAGTCTCTCTGGAGTTTCTGGGCGATTCTGGTTTCTATCTGACCAGAACGCAGTTTTCCCGTCAACTGATATATGTAGAATATTACCAGCTGTGTTTCCATCCAATAATATGTCCTCAGCTCCCAGTATATAGAAGGATACATTTCCCTCTGTTATTATATCAGATAATGTGTGTAATGTGTGTGATATCCCAGCCACATCCAGCCTCCCTCCATCATGGAGGAGTCCCTCATGTCTCTCTCTGTCCTCATTATCTCCATCCTCAGTATCACACAAGTCACCTGTGTCTGATTCCTGTAGGACAGTCAGTGGATCCGTCATGTTACACAGCTCCTCAATGTCACGCATCTTCCTGGACAGCTCCTCCTTCTTTATTTCCAGATCCTGGATGGAGATGGAGATCCGCTCTGCCCTCCCGGAGATTTCCCTCAGGACTCTCTTCTCCAGGTCTTCCAGACGTCTCCTGAGATCTCTAAACAGGGCAGTGTGACTCTCGTGATATCACCAGCTGCTTCATCTTCTACTTTCCTTCTGTGTTCCTGCAGACTCTGGACTCTTTCCTCCATCTCCTCTCTCTTTGCCTGACGTTTCTGCAGGACATCCTCAATTTATTCTTCTTCTTCTTACCAGAAGCCTTGTTCAGTTTTTCCACCTTGCAGAAGACTCTGGACTTCTGCTGATCTGGCAGAGAAGACTGGAAACTCTCCACTATGTTTTGCAGTTTCTTGTTCCTCTGCAGAGCAGGACGACTCCTGAACTTTGTTTTGCATTCAGGACAGGAATATCCTCCAGACCCCTCCTGTGTATCCAGCACACAATCAATACAGACCCGGCAGAAGTTGTGTCCACATCTCAGGGTTACAGGATCTGTATAAATGTTCAGACAGACGGAACATTCCAGCTCAACTCTCAGAGCAGCAGACGCCATCACTGACAGCAGAAGAGGGAGAGATAATCTGCGAGAATATTAAAGAGGTTCTCTTAAGTGGTTTCATGGACCTTTGGACATTGCTGGAATTAGAAAAAGATGAATTCATGATTGGCTGTTCTTACAGGACATACATTACATAAACATGACATTCTTCCACAGTCAGTTGTCAGTCGATCACAGTTTTGTCCCCCATCCTGTGCTGACTCAGTCATTGCTGTGCTAGACTGCTGCTTTATCAGTTTAAAGTGAACCTGTCCTGTGTCATTTGGGGCAAATCAACAAGTAAACCTCACGTCCACTCTCTCAAATATCACATATGTACCTTACCTTTTGCTCCTCTATCACTCTGTATATGGTAAGCTTTGAGTCAATCTAGTCAGAGCTTACAGAGGGCTGAGGTCTCTCCCCATCCCTGCCCCCATGACAGTGGAGGACCAATCAGTAAAACTGCTTTCATATGGGAAGATAAGTGATTGACTCTCAGGTAAGTTTATCCTTAAATCAATTCATGTTTATACAGTATACACTCACCGGCCACTTTATTAGGTCCACCTTGCTAGTGCCAAGAAAATTCCCCCCCCCCCCCACTGTTAAACCACCACCAGCCTGAACCCATGATACAAGGCAGGATGGATCCATGCTTCCATGTTGTTTACGCCAAAATCTGACCTTACCATTCGAATGTCACAGCAACCAGTCTGCGCATTCTCCTCTGACCTCTGACATCAACAAGGCATTCTCCTCCACAAAACTGCCGCTCACTGGAAATTTTCTCTTTTTCGGACCATTCTCTGTAAACCCTAGAGATGGTTGTGCATGAAATCCCAGGAGATCAGCAATTTTTGAAATACTCAGACCAGCCCTTCTGGAACCAACAACCATGCCACATTCAGAGTCACTTAAATCCCCTTTTTTCCCCATTATGATTCTAAGGTTGAACTTTAGCAAGTCATCTTCACTACATCTAGATGCCTAAATGCATTGAGTTGCTGCCATGTGATTGGCTGATTAGCAATTTGTGTTACCAAGCCATTGTATCTAATAAAGTGGCCGGTGAGTGTATGTCCTACTGTTGAGACCTACATGAAGTAGAATCACATGTAACTGGAATGCCTTTGTAGTCTAAACATACAGTTGTGCTCAAAATTTACATCTCCTGGCAGAAATTGTGAAATGTTGGCATTGATATTGAAAATATGACTGATAATGCCAAAAAATGTTTTTTTTTTATTGAAGGATGATGATCATATGAAGCCATTTATTATCAAATAGTTGTTTGGCTCCTTTTTAACTCATAATGATAACAGAAATCACCCAAATGGCTCGGATCAGAAGTCTCCACTTCCAGATCACAGGTTTCCCTCCCCTGGAATATTCAGCCTTGGTACAGACACACAAGGTGACACACACGGGTTAAAATGCCAATTAGAGGTTAATGTCCAACATTTGTGGTTTTTTAAATTGCAATCAGTGTCAGTGTATAATAGTCAATGAGTTTGTTAGCTCTTACGTGGAAGCACTGACTAGGCTAGATACTGAGCCATGGGGATCAGAAAAGAACTGTCAAAAGTCCTGCGTAACAAGGTAATGGAACTTTATAAAGATGGAAAAGGTCATAAAAAGATGTCCAAAGCCTTGAATATGCCAATCATCACTACCACTAAGAAGTAGAAAATTCAGGGACCTCTTGATACCAAGCCAAGTACAGGTATACCAAGAAAGATTGCAGCCACAACTGCCAGAAGAATTGTTTGGTAACCACAAGAAAACTCCAGGCTGCTCTGAAAAAAGACAGTGTAGTTGTTTTGAAGGAGCACAATATGATGACACTTGAACAAAAATGAGCTGCATGGTGGAGGTGCCAGAAAGAAGCCTTTACTGCATCAATGACACAAGAAGGCCCGGTTAGGCATGTTAAGGTGTTGTCAGGCACATTGTAACCGGGCTTTTTTGTGTCCTTGGTGCAGTAAGAGCTTCTTTCTGGCACCTCCACCAAACAGCTTATGTTTGTTCAAGTATCACAGTATTGTACTCCTTAAAAACAACCACACCATCTTTTTCCAAAGCAGCCTGTTTTTCATTTGAGGTTGCCTGTGGGTTTTTCTTTGAATCCCGGACAATTTTCTTGTCAGTTATGCCTGCAATCTTTCTTGGTCTACCTGACCTTGGCTTGGTATCATGAGATCCCCGAACTTTCCACTTCTTAATAGGTGATTTCACAGTACTGATTGGCATATTCAAGGCTTTGGACATCTTTATATGTCCTTTTCAAGCTTTATAAAGTTATATTACCTTGTTACGCAGGACTTTTGACAGTTCTTTTCTGATCCCCATGGCTCAGTATCTAGCCCAGTCAGTGCTTCCATGTAAGAGCTAACAAACTCATTGACTATTTATACACTGACACTAATTGCAATTTAAAAAGCCACAGATGTGGGACATTAACCTCTAATTGACATTTTAATCTGTGTGTGTCACCTTGTGTGTCTGTACCAAGGCCGAACATTACAGGTGGTGGAGACTTCAGATCCAGGGGGTGTAGACTTCTGATCCAGGGGCGGAGACTTCTGATCTGGGCCGTTTGGGTGATTTCTGTTATCATTATGATTTAAAAATGAGCCAAACAACTATTTGATAATAAATGGCTTCATATGATCATCATCCTTCAATAAAAGAGCATTTTTTTTTGGCATGATCAGTCATATTTTTCAAAATCAATGCCAAAATTTCACAATTTCTGCCAGGGGATGTACACTTTTGAGCACAACTGTAACTGTTTGCACAGCCAATGGACCAACCGGCCCACCAGATGTTACTCTAAGACTAGATGTCCTTATGTTAGGTCTTCTGGGAATAAAATACTTTTATTCAATGCAATCCTATAGGAGATGCCTCAGTTTTATCCTAAGATTAATTTAAATGTTATTTTCCTTTTATGATTGTGACATGGGGGTAGTTAGCTCCCGTGGTAGATGCGTTTGTACAGTGAGTCCACAGCAGACAGTAACTATAGTTGAGGGGCTGGCAGCACACTTTTATTACAGAAGTCCAACCCAGAGTCCAACCCAGAGTCCAACCTACAGTCCAACGTACAGTCCAACCTACAGTCCAACCTACAGCCCAACCTAGAGTTCATCCTAGAGTCCAACCTAGAGTCCAACCTACAGTCCAACCTACAGTCCAACCTACAGTCCAACCTACAGTCCAACCTAGAGTCCATCCTAGGGTTCTTCTACAGTAACAATACAAATAGAAATGCTAGCCCACCTTGTGTATAAAACTGACCAGCAGACTCCTGCCTGTCAGGTGGAAGCATTCGGGGGCTGCACTGCCATCCAATTGCTTCCAGACATCTCTAATAATGGCACTTCCCCCCCACTCAGGCCCCCACCATGTGTCCCGGTCTCTGTCCATCTGTGGACCCTGGACCCACATAGAGGGTGTCGCCAGGTAGAGGGGAGGGTGGGCAGTGTAAACACATCCACTCTCCTTACCTCCTTGTTGCTGACCCGGAAAGCAGCGTGTATGACGTCACTTCTGGTTCCTCCTGTCCCTTTCCCCAGTTACGTAGCCGGGAAGGAATGTATTACAATATGATGTGGGGCACAGAGGAGACATGCAGGGTCATTTATTGCATTTGCCCTAAAATTCACTTTAATGTGTTTTTTACTGAAATTTTGGTTTCCTAGACCTTTCTGATAATATTGTGTGGCATAAAAAATTGTAGCTACCACTATTTTATTCTCCAGGGTGTCTGCTTTCAGAAAATATATAATATTTGAGATTATATCTAGACTTCGGTCCTAGCATGATTTTTGAAACGTGTGCAAAATTGGCAAAAAACGGCTCTGGCACAGACAAGGTGAAGCTGGTGACCCAGACCACAGGTTCTCCAATGCAAACGGCTTCACTCTACAGCACACGGCTCCTCGGGCCTTCGTCTTCAGGTCTTTGTCTCTGGCAGACCATCATGCTCTGGCTGCCCCATGCAGCCTCTCTGACTCCTGCAGAGGGATTGGATCAGGATTGGATGGGAGACCTCCTGTCTCTCTTGGGTGGAGCACTGACCTCTGATTCTGACTCTAAGAAGCCAGCTCACACCGGTGCCATCAGTGTGCCCGATTTCTGCAAAACCCGGCCTAGACTCCCATCTTACACAGCGGCATGTCCTCGCCCTGCCAGAGGGTATATACAGTAGTTATATTCCTGGGGTGTGTGTGCCATTATTTATGATATTAATCTTTGGTGTATTATAGGGTTGTCACCTCATCCCTTTAATCCCTCCCCCTCCAGAGGATCCCCCCCTTTCTGACCAGGCCATTTTTTGCAATACGGCGCTGCATTATTTTAACTGACAATTGCGCGGTCATGGAACGCTGCACCCAAATAAAATTTATGTCCTTTTTCCCAAAAATAGAGCTTTCTTTTGTTGGTATTCCATTGCCTGTGCATTTTTACTTTTTGCGCTCGAAACAAAAAAAAAAACGACAATTTAAAAAAAAAACACACAATATTTTTTTCTTTTTGCTATAAAACATGTCCAGTAAAAAAAAATTATAAATCAAATTATGTCATAAATTTAGGCCAAAATGTATTCTGCTCCGTGTCTTTGCTAAAGAAAAATCCCAGAACGTGTAAATGAATTGGTTTACGTGAAAGTTATAGCGTTTGCAAATGGCGGTATATATACTGGAATTTTCTTTTTAATTTCATACTAGTAATAACGGCAATCAACAACTTACAGCGGGACTGTGGTGGGCATTTTGACACTGGGGGGGAACAGACTGTCGCTGACATCCGCAGTGACACCAATACAGTGATCAATGCTAAAAAAAAAGCCCCAACACTGTACTATTAGCTCTGGGCAGGATGGGATTAACATCTGGGGCCATCAAAGGGTTAACTGTGTGCTGGGAGTGTTTTACTAGGGAGACATTCTATGCAGAGCAAAACAAAGCAGCATGCTGGAGCTGACAGGGGAGAGATCTGTGTTGTTTACATACAGCCCTCTCCCCTGTCACTGTTCCCCGGCAATCACTGGGTGCCGGTGGGGAATCTCTGGCCGGGATCCGGTGATAGACAGCCGTAGCCACCAATGGCAGCACATGTAGGGCAGTGCACGTGTCCCCTACCCATAAATGCAAAATATATGGAATTTTGCACAGCCCTGTCGCCCTGTAGCAGTATTTGTGCTATAGGGTGGGGGGAAGTGGTACTGAACACATATGAATTACACGGGTTCTGTGGCTGATTAAGGTGGTAATCTCACCTGTCTCCTTATCTGAATGAAATGATCCTCAGATCCCGTGTAATAATGATGTGTCCGGGTTGGGTGCAGGGATGAGGTGGTAACCCTTGTGTATTATCATCTTCACTGGTTTCTGCCTACCTACAGTACATTTACTGGGGGAGCTCCGCACCAGCAGGCTGGATTTCGTACATGTATGTCATCCAGCCTGTTCTGGGTTGTCAGTGGCTACAATGGGATTCTGTCAGCAGGTCTGGCTGTAGCCAATCACAGCACAGAGTCCTGTGGTTACAAACGCACAGACCTCTGTGCACAGATCAGCAGTGTGGCTGTTACAGGCAGATCTGTAAGTGAAAGCAGCACATAGGACACACATTACACCTGGTAGGCACACAGGAAACCCCTTTGATTGGCCCTTGCTGTTAACCCCTTCCCAGTCAGTGACATTAGTACAGTGATAGTGTACAGTACTGTATCTGATCACTGTTTCAGTGTCACTAGTGATGTCAGTGTCAGTTACTGTACCTCCGGTGTTATGGGAGGACCATTCTAACCCATTGTGTGCTGGAGTCAATGTGTCCTTGTAACTAATTGCTTTCCTTTCACAGCTGACTTTCAGGGTCTGTTTAGATTTAATATGTGTAACATGTGGCTCATCAGAAGGTTATTCTGTATATCTCCTTCAGAATTCATATGAATAATTATAATTTAATATCAGAAAAACCTGACATATCCGTATACTGTACCGTATACTCTGGGCTGCAGGTATACACACAGACCCCACCCATTAAAATGTACTGTACACCTTTTCCTCAAAAAGTGGCCACTGAAGTGCCAAGAGACATGATGATGATGATGATGTCTTAACCTGTTTTTACGATCAATAAATACCGACCTTCCTGAAGAATCCACTTGGTTATAAATGGTACAGATTTGTGACACCTAAAAGTACGAGTCTGTATAAATTGTGGCCTTAAACAGGGTAAAATTCTGTGACCCTGATATACCAATCAGATGAATGCCTACTGAGCTCCTAGTTTTCCCCCCACCCTCTCCATCACGACCAACAATGCCACCATCAGTCCCACCCCGCAAGCCAAAGTCCTAGGTGTCACTCTAGACTCAGACCTGTCCTTCCAACCCCATGTCCAATCACTGGCAAACTCATGCAGGCTCCACCTCCGCAACATCTCCAAGATACGTTCGCTCCTAACCCCAGACACTACTCAACAACTCCTTCACTCCCTTTTTATCTCACATCTGGACTACTGCAACTCCCTTCTCACCGGCCTACCTCATCGCAGACTATCCCCGCTTCAGTCTATCCTGAACTCAGTGGCCAGACTCATCCACCTTACCAACCGCTCCGCTTCTGCCACCCCCCCTCTGTCAATGCCTCCACTGGCCTCCACCCCCCTCTGTCATTCCCTCCACTGGCCTCCACCCCCCTCTGTCATTCCCTCCACTGGCTCCCGATTGCCCAATGCATTAAATTCAAACTACTAACACTGACATACAAAGCCATTCATGACGCTGTCCCAAACTACCTCACTGACCTGATACCCAAATACCACCCAACCCGTAATCTTCGCTCCTTACAAGACCTCCTACTTTCTAGCTCCCTGGTCTCCACCTACCACGCCCGACTGCAGGACTTCTCCAGGACTTCCTCCATCCACTGGAACTCACTACCCCAATCCATCAGTCTGTCACCTACCCTCCTCACCTTTAGGCGCACCCGGAAAACCCACCTCTTCAGGAAAGCCTACCCCACCCTCACCTAACAACTGATCTCCTCCACTCCATCCCCCACAGCCACTTCCTCCTGTACCACTATCCCCTCCCTCCTAGATTGTAAGCTCGAAAGAGCAGGGCCCTCGCACCCCTCGTGTATTGTATTGTTACTGTATTGTCTCATGTTCTGTCACCACTATAATGTACAGCGCTGTGCAAACCTTTCTGGAGCTATATAAATACTGTATAATAATAATAATGTTAGGATGAAGGTTCTGATTGACCTTCAGAGTTATGGGTTGTAAATGACAGAAGTCCATCCAGTTCGGATCTTCTCTGATTGGACAACCAGGTAGCCAATCGTTACTCACATAAGAGAACAAAATCCTTCTTATTGGTTCTGTTCATCGCACCACAAATGAGTTTGATTGTTTATGCTCCTTCCAGGTGATATCATCTCGGGTCATCTCCTGATGTCATGGCGACCTCTTCCTCCTCATCCTCCTCCTCACAAGGTATGATTGCTGATCCTGACAATCCTTTCCAATGGTTTCCTCCATCTCATATCTCCAGAGATTTGAATTAGATGATAGGATGTGTTCTGTCTCTGTAGTCTGGACATTTCCTGTAGACATCTGGTCAGTCCTCCCATTAGAAGAGTTCAGCAGATTCCATCAATTCCACAATCACATTTCTGTGTCTTCAGATTTTATTTATCATTGATGGAAATGATCTTCTGAGATGGCCCAGTGATCCATAATGACTGGATGACCCCAAATGTTTTTCCCCAAAGAGGAATTCTTTGTCTATAATCCTAAGGAGGACACAGCCCCGTGTTTCATGGCACACAATGCTGGGAGATTTGGGGTAATCGGAGTTCTTAGTTCACACTGATCAGAAACATTTTTATGGTGGTAGCATTTTTTTTAAAGGATGTATGCATTCTTTTTGTTTACTATAGAAAAAATCAATAAACGTGATGTTTTAAATGGTCACCCCTACATATACTGTACATTAGGTGGTCTATATATAAAAATATGTATACTGAGGTTGTGTCATTTGCACAGCCATCACTAATAATCCCCATAATGTGTCTAATAGGTTTACTTCCTATGATCATCAGCTCCATCTAGTGGCCATATTACAGTATTTGCTTGAAATGCCTTAACTAGTAAGATATGACATTTTGGCCACTCGATGGAGCTGATGATGAAAGTGTAGCGATCCCCCCGAAGGGGCTGCTTAAGTTTGTTCACTCGGCCACTCTGCCTCTCAACCCCAAGAACTGTCTCAGCCCCAACTGACACACTTGACAATAGTGAAGTACAAGGACCAATGAAAAGCACACACGGTATAATAAACACAGAGATCAGCTTTACTGTAAGACCTCTATGGGAAGTAATAAACATTAACAACAGGTATACGTTCGGTGAATCAAGAGAACAGCAAATCCTGAGACCAAAAGCAATATAACTCACCTTTTACACTCAGGCTGCTTTCAGGGGATTCCAACCGTGAATAACCCCAAGAGCAGAGACAACACTTAAATGGCGCCCTCAAAGTGGATTTAACTCCTCTACATAAACTCAGCTCTATGATGTCTAAGCAGGAGGAGAGCAGAAGGATGACTCTCTGTTGTGTCAGACTTCTCCCTTCTAACCCCCGACACCACAAGTCCAATAGGCAAACACTGCGCCCAACTGATGCTTAATAGCTACTTTCCAAGGTAAACTATTCCCCCACACACCATGCAATATAGAGGCCTGACTACGCATGCGTGTGCCCGTATGGCACCAGTAACTTCAGTCTCTTGGTAACAGGATGAATCTTGGGATCTTCAGCGAGACACATTCATTGATGCACTTAAACTCCTTACACACTTAAAGTATAATTGTAATCCCGCGGCAGGATTTGTATAGCAAAGCGAATACTGTGTCTGTTCAGCAGGGCCATCTACACAACCCAGTGCCTGGTGCATATGGGAGAAGTGTAATATCTCTGTATGTGTGCAGTGTTCCTGTCATCTGCCAGTGGGCAAAATCCCTCTCACCAGATCCTGTGGCTAAGGTCCAAACCATGGTCCTGGAGATGACCGACCCCTGTGGTCACCTCACAATAAGCACTTCACACTGCAAGGGTGGGCATTGTACTGTAGGCCACTTCTCTCAGTTTGGATGTTCCCTTGGCTGGTGCAGATCACCAAGCACGCAGTGCACTGCCCATAAGCACTTCTTTGCCAGGTCCCATCTCTCTCCTGCCACATGCAATCTCCTCTCCTCAGGAGAACCCCAAGATGGACCACTTCACTCTGCTCTCTCCAAGCATGATGGCTTTCGTAGTTCTTTTGTAATTCTATCTCCATATCAGCCTATAAGGCCCTTTCTGTTCAAGACTGCATCTTCCACAATCCTTTGCAGCGGCACTTCCTGTTTGAGAAAGTCCCTGTCATTGGCTCCTTTAATGGCTCTTATGATTGGCTCTCTCTATTACAGTCTGAGAGGAGGAGGGGGGCTGAAATCCCTCACTGCTTCATCTGTGTCAGGGCAAGTGTCAGGTTACACAGGAGAGGCCAGTCAGCAGATCACAGCCATGAGATAGGATTCATCTTTATTGCTACAAAAGGAAATAAACATATTTGACATTATGGGGATTATTCATGGAGGTGATTTCTTTTTTATAAATAGACCCCTAGGATTTGTGTTCAATATTCATCCATCTGAGAGGTAACACACCATCCTGGAAGAGGTCATGTGACATTATCACAGCCAATCCCTCCATAGGATAATGTACATACTGTATATACATATTGGGGGGGATTTCCTTCCTCTTCTATATGCTCTTTATAACATTACCACCTGCCAGTATAGACTTATCAGCTGTCATGTGTCAGAAATCATCCAATCAGGATGAATGTTTATGGTTGCTGATTGTCCTCTCTGCAGGGTCGGCTCCTGGTGTTGGAGAAAAGAGGAAACAAACCCCCGGGGATCTTCTCATATATTCTCTGGAGGATCTGAAAGGATGTGACTTCAAGAGATTTAGGGACAAATTGTCTGATTTCTACTATGGAGGTAAACTTCCCATCCCCCGAGGAAAACTAGAAAATGCCGACTGCATCTCCACCAAGAACATCCTGATAGACACATATGGAGAAGAAGGGGCTCTGGATGTCACCTTTGAAGTCTTTACACTGATCGGTCTGATGGGACCCGCAAATGACCTCCAGGAGAGGAGAGCCCAGAATGGTGAGTTCCCATCTATAATGACCATTTCCTACCAATTTCTGATCAATATCTGTGTGAGGAAGAACTAGGAAAGTCATCCAGGGAAAGCCAGCGACCAGTCAGGAGCTTCCAACTGGATGAACCCCTTCCCGCTGACAGTGCGCACATATGGGGCCTCACAGAAGTGGGTCTTTATCCTGGGGGCCTTATATCTGTGTACCTGTCTTTGTGCTGGGAGCGCTGCACAGAGACTAGGATCTCGCCAAGAGCCCCAGGTATCGTACTAATGATCGGGGCCCGGGACTCCCACTTCCCAGTCACCTGATCACTGTGAAAGCTTCTGATTGGCAGCCACAGTGATCAGTCATTTGCAGCCCGCCCCATGTTATTTCTTTATGAATGGAGAGAAAGATACATTGTATACATACAGGATCCATCATATAATACATTGTATACATACGGGATCCATTATATCATACATTGTATACATACGGGATCCATTATATCATATATTGTATACATACAGGATCCATTATATCATACATTGTATACATACGGGATCCATTATATAATACATTGTATACATACAGGACACATTATATAATACATTGTATACATACAGGATCCATTATATCATACATTGTATACATACAGGATCCATTATATAATACATTGTATACATACGGGACACATTATGTCATACATTGTATACATACAGGATCCATTATATAATACATTGTATATACATACAGGATCCATTATATAATACATTGTATACATACAGGATCCATTATATCATACATTGTATACATACAGGATCCATTATATCATACATTGTATACATACAGGACACATTATATCATACATTGTATACATACGGGACACATTATATCATACATTGTATACATACAGGACACATTATATCATACATTGTATACATACAGGACCCATTATATCATACATTGTATACATACAGGACCCATTATATAATACATTGTATACATACAGGACACATTATATCATACATTGTATACATACAGGATCCATTATATCATACATTGTATACACATGGGACACATTATATCATACATTGTATACATACGGGACACATTATGTAATACATTGTATACATACGGGATCCCATATATCATACATTGTATACATACGGGATCCATTATATCATACATTGTATACATACAGGATCCATTATATCATACATTGTATTCATACGGGATACATTATATAATACATTGTATACATATGGGATCCATTATATAATACATTGTATACATACAGGACACATTATATCATACATTGTATACATACAGGATCCATTATATCATACATTGTATACATACGGGATCCATTATATCATACATTGTATACATACGGGATCCATTATATAATACATTGTATACATACAGGACACATTATATCATACATTGTATACATACGGGATCCATTATATCATACATTGTATACATACGGGATCCATTATATCATACATTGTATACATACAGGATCCATTATATCTATCACGTACCTGGTTGGGGAGCCTGACGTGGAGAGGAGGCATCCTCTTTCTACTCCCGCTCGGAGCCCCTGATAGTGGGAACAGAGGACGCAGAGCCAGGAGTGGCACGAGTGCCGGGTAGGTCTCGAGCTGGCGGCAGGAAAGTGAAGACCCAGGAGATCCAGGTGCAGGCCAGGTGCAGATGCAGGAATGTAGGTGCAGCAGCAGGCAGATATGGTGACAATCAGGATGCAGACTGGACTGGACACAGGAGCAGGTATGTATGGTGGTGACCAGGATGCAGGCCAGGTGCAGGACCGTGGGTGAAGCAGCAGGTAACTATGGCAGCCGTTAGGATGCAAGCCAGGTACAGGTAAGTAGGTGCAGCAGAGTCAGACAAGCCGGGTCAGTATTAAATGAGCAAATCAAGTACAAGGGAGCAGGCAGGCAGATAGTCAGGGATAGTCGGGGTCGGTGCAGACGGAGTTCTTTCTTAGTCAGGTCAGATCAGAATACAGGCAACAGGATCAGGTAATAGAGTGCAGGGACATATAGACCAGAAGGCATTGATTTCACCGTATTTCAGATTTAAATAGCCCGCCTTGCGGTGACGTGTATGCTACTGCGCATGCGCGCACTTCTGCGCATGAATGCCTGCACACTCCCATGCATGCACACCGCCACGGCCCAAGGGGATCCTTCACCGTCACACGGCGACAGGATCCCTGACAATATCATACATTGTATACATACAGGATCCATTATATCATACATTGTATACATACAGGATCCATTATATCATACATTGTATACATACAGGATCCATTATATCATACATTGTATACATACAGGATCCATTATATCACACATTGTATACATACAGGATCCATTATATCATACATTGTATACATACAGGATCCATTATATCATACATTGTATACATACAGGACACATTATATCATACATTGTATACATACAGGATCCATTATATAATACATTGTATACATACAGGACACATTATATAATACATTGTATACATACAGGACACATTATATAATACATTGTATACATACAGGACACATTATATCATACATTGTATACATACAGGATCCATTATATAACACAGTGTATACATACAGGATCCATTATATCATACATTGTATACATACAGGATCCATTATATCATACATTGTATCTTTGTGTCCTTGCAGGCGAGAAAGCTGGAAAAAAAACAAAATTTTGTAAAAAAACAAAATGTAAAAACGTTTAAAATAATAATATGTGAATGAAGATTTGTTCCAAGGTTAGTGTTAGGGTGAAGTTAAGGGTGAAAGGTCGGGGGTCAGTGTTCCTTTGACAATAAAAAAAATCAGTAGATTGTCACCATTTCCCATTAAATGAAGCCCAGTGTCCTGAAAACAATCCAGTGTAATCCACCTGGATACACAATGTAGTTGAGATGATTTGTACAGATTTACTAACACGGGTCAGAGTTGTAAAATTGTGTTCAGACATTACCCCCCTGGTGGTATTCCCGAGTGTAGCTCGGGGTTAACTTTCAGTACCAGAAGCAGTAGCCTCGAGCTACACTCGGGAATACCCTGCAGCGCTTCTCCAGCAATCCCTGCAAAACGTACCTTGTCCTGCACACCTGTGATGTCCCCCCTGCAGTGTCCCCTGTAATGTCCTCCGGCCGATGCCGGCATCCGTCTTCTGTGTTCTGTTCCCTGCGACGTATACAGGACAGGACATACGGGACGCACGGGGGACGGAACTGGCGGGAAATTCAAAAATGTTAAAAAGTGACATTCACTAAATACCCTAAAATCACATCGTATAACATTCCTGTATCAAACCATTTCACATACATTGTGTCCCGAGTGCTTTGTCCGGCGCCCTTTTTAGACCGGCTAGAGAACAGCGATAGTAAATCAGAACCACTTGCAGAATTGAGTGATAATGATTTGTGGGGGAAATTCCTCATCAGACACTGAAAACGATTCTGCGACTGAGCTCAGCGATGTGCGAACTTGGCGCTCTATTTCACATTTCAGTGTTTTTGGTTTGATTACATTATTGAATTAAATGTATTATTATTTTCTATGAATATTTATTCTATTATAATTTATGATTTTGTGTTTCAAATTTTATCCTCCCCGGGATGTATACTAGATGTCACAAGTTAGCCTGCAGCCTCTTGTTTATTCTTACCTCCTTGCTGCTCCTGATCCCTTCTCATGTGTGTTTTTGTCTGTACTTCTATGGGTGTTGTCTGCTATTCCCTGGGTTTTATTTCCTTCCCTTTCATCACTTCCTGTCCCGCCTCCTTGTCTGCCTGTCTATATAAGATGTGCTCTGACTAGACCACTCTGCCTGAGCAACTTCGTGTTGTTGGAGTTCCCTTGTGGTTCTGCTGTGAATCCTATATTGTCTAGCTGTGTACCGACCCCGGCTTCGTTCCTTACCTTGCTTGTTTTCCGCCTGTCCTGACCTCGGCTTGCCCATTGGATTCCCTGTGTCTTCTCCCGTTGTACTCTGCTCCCACTAGCAGTCTCCTCAACCTCAGCTGGGTGTACCTGGGGGCTGCGACCTGGTCCCAGCCTGCTGCAAGTCCATCCCCACCACCAGGGGCCCTGGTGAACAAGCAGGCTGGGGCTTAGACTCCATGCCCTGGGGAACCACAAGATATGGATCTATAGAGTTCGCTACCATAGGTGTTGACACTAGACTCTTTTTCGGACAGATTTCAGTGAGGTATTCCTAAGAATTACAGGCCTACAATAAAATAACATATTTCCATGCTAAAAAAATTACCGATTTAAGCACAGATCAAATACTGACATAATAAGACTGCTAGGGAGGTTAACATTTGTTTTACACTCAGTCATTAAGGGGTTAACTAATCTTTACTGAGGGGGTTTACAGAATAAAATAAATTTGGGTATTAAAATTGTGGATGAAGAAAGAGTATGGAGTTCAGGAACATTCTGAAAGGGACACAGTGTAACAATTCTCCAGGATGCTGGTAGTCAGTCCCCATAACACAATGACATCACTCAGCTTGCCGAGCAGAACAATACAATTGCAGCCACTTGCCTATTATACAGACCCTCCATATTTATAGCTGTATTACAGGGAGACCCTCATGACTTTTTGGTGTTCTGAGCCTTGTGCCCAAGGCATCCACCTGAACCTCCATCAGAAAGAGGAGTCACAGCTCCAGATTCCAGGCATATGCATGTAAACCCTGCATAGAGAATTGGGGGGGTTCTGGTCCCCCCACCATGGTTACATGTCACTGCAATGTGCTGAGATGTTACCAGGCAGACATAGACACTCCCCATCACCTGCATGGAGAAATAGAGAGACTCCAATCTACAGAGGGTTGGTGGGATGATGGTGTCGGGGAGGATCTGCTACACTAATAACTCTCTTAGTTATTATTTTATACATTTCAGAGGTTTGTCAGGACTAATCACTTCCCTCATCTTATTTCCAGCCAAACTGAAGAAGAAGATGACACACAGACAGATTATCAGGTTAGTAGGACATCAACTTTTCATATGGAATCTCTTCTGGATGAACATTTTGTTCTGTTGTAGTCTGGATCAGTGGTGGAACTACCAGGGTCACAAAGGTTGTACTAGCAGCTTGAGTCGCATTGATTAGGATGGCACCCACTGAAATAAATGTGTTATGATTTGTCATGTGACTTTGTGTCATACTTCACATAAGTGGCAGCAGTGTGAACCAGGGCTTATAAAAGGCCCTGTGATGGAAGTAGTGGGAAGGGCCCCAGGACCAAAGGGTCCCAAAAGGGCCCCAGCTGTCAGGGGGACCCTTCATGGTTTCTCTTTGCTCCTCTGCTCTGGATGGTGTGTCCATAGTTTGGATGCTTCCACAATCCTCCAGTATTTCATGAGATATCTTCTGTTAGGGTTCCATTCTTCGGGTTTATAGTTAGAATATAATATTTCCAACTCTGTCTTATAAATACTATTTCATGTGTGTATGAGGAATAAAATATTTTCCTTTCTCTCATAAAGACTTCAGAAAGGAACACAAAGTGTCTATGAAAAAGAGGTTCCAGAAGATTAAAGAATATAATTCCTGTAGGGGGGAGACTGTTCATCTACAGAAAAGATACATCAAGTTACCAATGAGAAAAGGACCCCAGAAAAAAGAGGAAAAAAAACAAGAACTAAGGAGTTCAGCCAGAAGACATCTACAGACCATGGAGAAAAGACCTTCTGATGGATCCTCCCCAACCACAATCCAGGCCCTCTTTGACCCTGATGAAGTTGGTTGTATCCCTAAGATTGTGGTGTTAGAAGGACCTGCTGGGATTGGTAAAACAATGACCTCCAAGAAGATCATGCTGGACTGGGCCTCTGGGAATCTCTACCAAGACAAGTTTGACTTTCTGTTTTATCTGAGCTGTAGAGAAATCAACACCATCCCTGGAAACATAAGCCTTGTGGGACTTTTATCCAGAGCCTGTGGACTAGAGAGTTCAGATGACCTGGTGTCTCTTCTAGAGGATCCTGAAAGTCAAAGAAAACTTCTCTTTCTAGTTGATGGGTTTGATGAGCTGAGTTGGACTCTGGAGGAGAAATCTGAGGTTTGTCATGACGTTTTAAAAGAAAACCACAAGGAAATAATTCTCCAAAGATTGCTCAGGAGACAGGTTCTCCCACATTCTTCTCTGATCATCACCACGAGGTCACTGGCCATGGAGAAACTTAACACATTCATTGATGATCCTCGCAATGTGGAAATCCAGGGATTTACAAGGGACGATCGAGAGGAATATGTCCATCAATTCTTTGGAAATAAGGAAGATGCAGACAAGGTTCTCAGTATAATAAAAGACAATGAAGTTCTGTACACCATGTGTGCCGTCCCCATCACATGCTGGATTGTCTGCACTGTAATGAAACAAGAAATAGAAAAAGATTTGGGTTTAATTCAGTGTAAAACGACGACTTCAATTTACCTTCTCTACCTGGAGGTTCTAATAACCCATCACAGCAAGGAGCAGTCTGTACGCAGGAAACAAACCTGTCTGAAGAAGCTGTGTGCTCTGGCCAATCAGGGAGTTCTGCAGCAACAAATCTTATTTGAGAAGAAAGATCTAGAAAGACATGGACTTTCTCTGTCTGAGGTGGAGTCTGTATTTCTGAATGAGAACATCTTTCATTGGGACATCCGCACCCAGACCTGCTACAGCTTCATCCACCTGAGTGTACAGGAGTTCCTTGCTGCTCTGTATTATGTGCTGGATGATTGGTTTGGATTTATAAAAGGCATTTTCCTCCCGGAGATCTGTAAAGGGAAATCACTCCATGACTTCAGTTCACGTCACTCACATTTATCATTAGCTGTACAATTCCTGTTTGGTCTCCTAAATAAAAATCAGGTGAAGACATTCTCAGAGATCACAGGAATCAACATCTCACTCCGAGCCAGACCTGCCATGATGAAATGGGTCATGAAGGACATTGATTGGGATCTCTATCCTCAGACCATCTTCTATCTGTATGAGACTCAGGATGAGGACTTCATTAGGAGCGTCATGTCTGGTTGTTCAAGTCTGAAGCTGAAGGACTCACTTACTGATCGCTTGTTGATGAGAAGTAATTATTCCAAGCAGCTGAGCTATTGTTTGAAGGCTTTGAAGAGAGAAACTTTTCAGTCTTTATCTTTTGAATGGCTCACTGTGGATCCGGAGTGGCAGAAAATGCTGTCTCCATTCCTACACAGGTGTCAGGAGGTCAGGTAAGTGAGTGTGAGGATATCCTAACTGAATGTAGAGAATGGGCAGGAACCTGCATACAGTATAACGGGGATTATCAGACATGTTCTCCATCTACCACACGTGTTAGAAATCCTGGGAACTCATTCTTTCCTCAGTCCTCTGCCCTGGGTCACTCTGGTGGGAACTTTCCAGCGACATTCTGGTGACATGTAAAGTCGCAGGTGAAATGAAAAACACAGATTTTATGGGGTTCTCTCTTAATTGCTGCACCTCAAGTCGCTGCAACAACAAAAAAACTTCTTGTTCTACTTTTGGGTGATTCTTGAGCTGCACGCCTCCCATAGACTTCAATGTAAAATCACCAGCAAGTCATACATTTGTCTTCATCTTTGTGACTTTGCTGCGACTTCTGAGGCAGTGCTTTATTTACCCCTCACCTCTCCTCCCTGGTCATCCTTGTTGTCTAAAAACTTCCTCAAAAGCACATGCCATTCACACCTGAGCGTAGCAGAAACGCATGTGCCCGCTCACATTTTTCTGCGGATTGTGGCAAAACGCACCAAAAACGCACCGGAGCACACATGTCCCCTTCTAAATTGAAGAAAAAGAGAGAAGGGAAAACAAACTGGAATGAATAAAAGAACATCGGAACGCATGAAAAACTGTGCATTTTTGTTGCGTTCCTGTGCATTTTTGATGCATGTTGCGCATTCCAGTGCAGTTCTGTGTGGAGGAGATGCAGCGTTTTCTGCTTTTTTCTGCGGCTGGAACGCACTGGAACTGCAAGCGCTGATGTGAACTATGA
The DNA here is from genome assembly GCA_951230385.1 of Staurois parvus. NCBI lineage: Eukaryota > Metazoa > Chordata > Amphibia > Anura > Ranidae > Staurois > Staurois parvus. The sequence continues at coordinate 213,688 of CATNWA010016460.1, read as the reverse complement.
CATTGACCACCATGTAACCTACTTTCTGTGCATTTTGGATGGAGATGAAAAGTAACTGAAACGCATGGAGTGTGAACCGGCCCTCAATCTGCTTCCTTTCTGTTCTTTTTTTCTTCACAGCTCATCTCTGCAACCCTGCCTGCCCATTGGCTTGTGTGGCGTCGGTGTCATGCGTTTCCATGACACTGGTGACCTGCCTCCACCTCGTCCTGCCCGGTGCTGACGTCATGCATTTCCATGACAATGGTGACTTGCCTCCGCCTCATCCTGCCCGGTGCTGACATCATGCGTTTCCATGCCTCCGCCTCATCCTGCCCGGTGCTGACGTAATGCGTTTCCATGATAACGGCGGCCGGTGCAGGAATGATTTTGGCGCATGCGTGAGCAGTAAACTGGCATGGTGCATGCGCAGGTGACATGCGTTGCCATGACACTGTTGGCGGCTGCACCAATAGGACCACTGTAGGTGTGTCCTCCTCGCAGGTCACGTGACAATAGGAGACCCCGCCCCCCACATCTCTCAGCAACAGCTTTCAGCTTCTGTCGGGGACATTTCTGCTGCTGGTCGTTGTTTCCATAATCCAGCGCTGCTTTCAGCTGACACTTTGCTCCAATCCGGGGAGGACTATGATATCATGTGACCACAATGTCTATATCCCAGGAAATGCAGGTGATGTCATCTGATTATTGCTTTATGCTTGATTGATTTTCATAGTTTAACCCCTCCCCCTCCAGAAGATTCCCCCCCCCCCTTTTCCAGAGGATTCCCCCTCCCCCTTTAGAGGATCCCCCCCCTCCTTCAAAGGATTCCCCCCCCCCGCCCTTGCGTTATTTTAACTGACAATTGCGCGGTCATGCAGCGCTGCACCCAGATTAAATTTTCATCCTTTATTCCCCACAAATTGAGCTTTCTTTCGGTGGTATTTGATCCCCTGTGCAGTTTTTATTTTTTTGAGCTATAAGCAAAAAAAAAATTAACATTTTGAGAAAAAACCCAATATTTTTTACTTTTTGCTATAAAACATGTCCAGAAAAAAAATTAAAAATCAAATTTTGTCATAAATTTACACCAAAATGTCTCCCCGCTCCGTGTCCCCCACTCCGTGTCTCCCCACTCCGTGTCTCCCCCCTCCGTGTCCCCCTGCTCCGTGTCTTCGCTGAAAAATCCCGATACGTGTAAATTAATTGGTTTATGTGAAAGTTATAGCGCCTACAAATGGCGGGATAGATACTGGGATATTAATATTTTTACTGGTAATGGCGATGATCAGCGACTTATAGCGGGACTGCGGCGGCATTCTGACACTGGGGGGGGGGGGACTGACTTGGTGTCACTGACATCCCCAGTGACATCAATACAGTGATCAGTGCTAATAAAAAGCACCAACACTGTACTAATGGCACTGGGGAGGAAGGGGTTAACATGAGGGGCAATCAAAGGGTTAACTGTGCTGGGAGTGTGTTACTAGGGGGTGGGTGTGTTTGTGTTACTAGGGGGTGGGGTGTGTTGCTATGGGGTGGGGGACGTTACTAGGGGGTGTTACTACGGGGCAGGGTGTGTGTCACTAGGGGGTAGAGAATGTTACTAGGGAGCGGGGTGTGTGTTACTAGGGGACAGTGTCTGTGTTCTTCACTGTACTCACACTGCTGTGGATGGCTGTGCTGTTCCCGAGGAGGATTGTTACTAAACAAAACATTCCTCCTCCCCATCAGTGATTGTCGGTAATTTCCGGGTGCCGGCGGGTAATCACCTGCTGGGACCCGGTGATTGACGTCCATGGCCATGAATGGCGGTGTGGGTAGGGCATGTGTGCAGCTCACATGTCCCCCCCTGTACTCAGAACTCCAAAGTCCCGTGTATACATACATGATTTTGCGCCCCCGTGTCGCCCTGTAGCAGTATATTGGACATACGGCGGCGGGGAAGCGGTTATAATGTTTCTGGTTACATTGATTGGAATGTATTTTTGGAGGGAACATGACATCATGGGGCGGGGCCCTTTTCCTTCTCTCTAATTGGTGGATGGTTTTCTCCAGTCTCTGTCTCTGATGAAGGGGTCCTGCGTGACTCAGAACCCTCTCCTTGCTGGAACTATGTGATGGATCAGTAAAATGTTTGGAGCCGTATTGGTGATCCTCGGTGAGCTGGTGACATTTTCCCTCGCTGATTCTGTTGGCTTCCAGCCGACGGTCGCTGCCCCGCCCACTTATACACACCGCCATTTGTAATGCAGGAACGTGTGCGTTTGGATTGGACACTCGCATTCTGAAAAAACATGCCACACCCCATGACTGAAATGTTCTAGAGTGACTTTGGAGCGTTTGTTGCACGCAGGGCGGCCCATTCAGGTGAAGGCCATACGTGTTTATTCTTGAAAACACGGCAAACATGCAAGTGAGAACACACGTGTCTGCTATGCTCAGCTGTGAATGGAATGTACTTGGGAGGAAGTTATTCGGCATGACCAGGGAGGAGAGGTGAGGGTTAAACAACAACAACCCTGACCCATCAATGTCACTTCAGAAGACTTCTCAGTAAAGTGGCCCTGAAGTGGCCCCTGGTCGCCGGGAAGTTAGAGAGGAAAGTGGAGCTGGAAGTCGCTGCAACTTTCATGTCAGGAGAGTGAGAACCAGAACCAGAGCTTAAATGGAGGATCCACAGATATCACCTGATACAGGACTAGAGCACCAGAGATAGGTCATCCAAATCCCCCCCTCCCCCTTTAGCTATACTTAAAGAAAAACATGACACCAATTTTGGAGTAAATGGCCAACATGGCCTTTTATTAACAAACATTTTAACACCAACCCATTCCTTATAACAGAAACATACAGAGTTGTTGTTGTTGGTCTTCGAAGGCACCGCACAAAATGATCTGAAATTCACCTGCGGACAACCATATTACACAAAGGCCTCCACCCGCAACCAACCAGCTCGGAGACAACCATACCGTCCGCAGTGCAGCACCACCACCCTCCAGTTAAACCTCGGTTAACTGGAATGTCCCCGGGCCCCCCATACCACCATGGGTCCCACACCATTATCTGTACCTCCAAGATAAGAACCACCTCCAAGACCAACCACCGCCCAAGACCGAAATAACCCCTTTTCCCCCGAGAGGAACACAATACTCCCTATAATAGGGAGGGCGGGAGGGAAGCTCACTCACCAATGTCCAGCTCTGAATGATGCCCCCCCCCCCCCCAGGACACCCCACCCTAAGGTGCGGCAGAGCCCACCCACGCTCTCCCTCTACCAACCAGCACCCCCCAGCTATACTTTTCCACACCCCCTGGCACATAGTTAACCCTTTCCATTCTCCTTCCCACTCTAGGCCTAGTCATGCCTGCCCTGCGCTAATTTTCTTTTCCTTTTTTCACTACGGGCATTTCTGGACTTCTGGGAGAATCCCACTATTTACATCGGATTAACCCTTTCCCTGCCCCTCCCCCAATTATACCATTCATCACACACATGATCACATGTCACCCACATGTACCCCATCCCCCCAAAACTCCACATGTACTTGTAGCAGAGGATCTGGAGGAGAAAAAGATGGTCTTTGTGTGAAAGGATTTACAATTTGTGCCGAAGTCACCAAAATTCCCGGCAATGTTTGTAATATGTGTGAGATGTCAGCTTCCATCTGTGGCCTTTCACAGGGTGAATGTAACATTCCCTGACATTCCATCCTGAGAGAACATCGCCCTAAGAACATTCGACCAAAGAGTGAATAATGTGTGGAGGAGCTGAGCTCCGTGTATGGAGATTCCTGAGCTCCCCACTGGCTGTGTCATGGATCCCATACTGCAGAGGGAACCGCCATACCGAATCCAGGAGATCGATCTCTGTACATTGTATGTCCTGTATAGGAGATCGATCTCTGTACATTGTATGTCCTGTATAGGAGATCGATCTCTGTACATTGTATGTCCTGTATAGGAGATCGATCTCTGTACATTGTATGTCTGTATAGGAGATCGATCTCTGTACATTGTATGTCCTGTATAGGAGATCGATCTCTGTACATTGTATGTCCTGTATAGGAGATCGATCTCTGTACATTGTATGTCCTGTATAGGAGATCGATCTCTGTACATTGTATGTCCTGTATAGGAGATCGATCTCTGTACATTGTATGTCCTGTATAGGAGATCGATCTCTGTACATTGTATGTCCTGTATAGGAGATCGATCTCTGTACATTGTATGTCCTGTATAGGAGATCGATCTCTGTACATTGTATGTCTGTATAGGAGATCGATCTCTGTACATTGTATGTCCTGTATAGGAGATCGATCTCTGTACATTGTATGTCCTGTATAGGAGATCGATCTCTGTACATTGTATGTTCTGTATAGGAGATCGATCTCTGTAGTAGACGATTCAGTACACTTAATATTTATGTCTTCTGACCATCAGCTCCATCTAGTGGCCATAATGCAGTATTTTCCGGATTCACTCTCTTCTTATGACTGGAGATAAAATCTTCTCTAACTCTTCAGGTTGAATGTAATTGGGACGATTTTCTCTTCTGATCGAATGTTAGGGAATGTCACATTCACCCTATAAAAGGCAACATTTCACACAGATTCCACACATCACAGAGATGATTTGTGACTTTTGTGTGAATATTGAGCCATTCACAGGGCCCTTCTATAAATCGCCCCGACAATGATTTCTAGGGCACACACACCATCCAATCTCCAATCTCTCCATTAAATCCAGTATAAAGGACGAGGCTGTGTGGAGATAATAAATCACAAATCTGTCCAAAGGTCGATCTCTTGTGAAATGGTGAGAAACTCGGCCGGAAGGTTCCCTCTTCATTCCCCCTTTTCCTATCTTCCAATATACAGCACAGACCCCCAACATGAAAGGATGATAGCGGGGGTCTTGTTATTATCAGGACACATATAGAGGGTTCCCCTAAACCTGTATGGGGGGAGATGAGTGGGGGAGGGGAATGATGACTGCAATCCCTCCCATCTCACTTCATAGCCCCCAGTATTGGGATATTATGTCCCATCAATAGATTCTATGACCTCCCCAGTGTGTCTGCACCTCCTAGAGATTGTCCAGTGTTCAGCAGTGGTGCCGACTGACCTATCGCCCTCCTCCTGCCGGGTCATGTGTGAGCTGCCAGTCATTCATTGGTGGACAGGAATGGGTGTGTCCAGCCAATGAAGGGAAAGCTTAGTGTTCAGAGATCTGGGGGGTAGGGAAATAATTCCAGGGGTGTGACATCATCACCCCAACATTGGAGGGACCAATTGTCTGCAGAAGTGGGCGGAGATGGGAATGTCTGGACTGCATTGTATATGGTAACCAAAGTGGTGTTCCAGGATTTCCCAGAATGTGTTGATGAATGGAACCTCTTGTGTAGGTAGTCCGGAGATCCTGTATATACAGTACATATATATATATATCAGGGGCATCGAACGTTTTGTCTAGAGTGTGACTTCAAAGACGGATCATAGCCACCAATGACATCAGGACCAGCATGAGAGTGTAGAGCCGGAGGGAAGGCAGCCATGTGGGAGGGAAATGTTGGGTGTTACATTGTTGTCGTGTTGTCAGAGGTCATACATTCCTGGTGGTAATTATTGTCTCATTGTTGGGTTTTAGGTTTGATACATGTACTATTTCCAGTAAAGATTGTCCGGGAGAGGACAGAGCAGAGAGAAAGTGTCCTCCTCCTCAGAATCGGGTCCTCCTGATCTTTCCTTTCTGATGAACCCGGAGAGTAAAATTCAGACATTACAGTAAGTGAGATCTGTGATCCTGCAGTGATCGGGAAATGTGACGTCTTGTGATTGTTCCCGTCTCTCGGTGTTTCCTGATATCTCTGGGTGTCCTCCATCCTCACCGATGTAGAATCTTCCATCACCTTCCTCTTCTCATGTCTTCTCCTCTCTGAGGGAATCTTTCTCTCTGTGATCTCATCCATGGGATTTGGGGTTCTCCTTGAAGTAGACCTGTGAGCAGGCTTTGTACATATGGAATGAACATCCCTATCCATAACAAGCAGGAAATGGGATCCAATACAAACCCTTAGGGCTCGTTCTCACGTGTGATTCTGAAGGAGGAAGCAATGCTCACTAACACTCCTGTGACGGAAGCGTAGGCAGGACAGAACACGCAAAGAACATGGGGAACACACAAAGCTTTATTGAACCATGAAAGATACTCAACCAGGACAGTTCAAGGCACTCTGCGACATGCGGCTTGTAGGGATACCCACGGTAAGCGGGCTCACAGGGACTCAACGGAACTTGGACTGTGGAGTCTGGCCTCAACATCGTTCTTGGGACAACATCAGGCTCACGGGGACACAACGGGTAGCGATGGCTCAAGCACTTAGGGGCATCACAGGTAGCTATACTCCGGGCTCGCTCTCTTTATCGCCGTGTGGTCGCTCTCTCTATCGCCGTGTGGTCGCTCTCTCTATCTCCGTGTGGTCGCTCTCTCCATCGCCGTGTGGTCGCTCTCACTATTGCCGTGTGGTCGCTCTCTCATTGCCGTGTGGTCGTCCCTCGGCCGTCTCCTTGTGTATCTATCAGGCGTGATGACGTCTCCACCGTTACACGTTACGTCTCTAGGCGGGGCTTCTCATCATGTCTATTTGTGCTGAAACACATGTTGTTTGTTTGAAATGTGTAAATATTACCACTTTAGGTTTAGAGAGTCTCACTTCGCCGTGTTGCACATCGCTATGGTCGCTTACATCTTTCGCCTGTAAGGAAGCTGTCACTGCACATCACCTCTCTATCGCCGTGTGGTTCGACCACAAGGTAGGTTTTTTTGCATGTGTCTAGGTTGCTAAAGTGTGGGTGGTCTCACTCATTGCTGCAATATCAATCACTTTGAAAATGGTCGCTCTATATTGTTTTTATAACATTGTAATATTGCCTGTATATTTGTGCTCTCAACACACATTGATGTTGTCGCTCTCACCATCCGTGAAGCTTCGCTTACCCCATTCCTGACCAGTCGCCATATTTTGCTATTCATCACGTCTGTGCTACTTTACCGTGTCGTTGCTCTCACCATTGCCACGGTCATGTAATCGCTGTACCCAAATTACGAAATCATTTATATCAAACACATTTTTTGTTTGAGACAAATATTACCACTAGATCATTCTTTTGTGTTGGTATTTCCTGTAAGGATGTCACTGCTCAACACTGGGTATTTTTTTTGTTTTTGTGGGTGGTCTCATATCAGAATTTAAAAAATATCTTGTCTATATTGTTTTTATAACATTGTAAAAAAAACACACATATATATATTTTTACTACCATTTTTGCTATTCATCACTGTGCTACTAACAGTTATAGCGTCTACAGACTGTGGTATACATACTGGAATTTACACAGCTTTTACTTACTGACTGCCCATCACATTTCTTGAGGTGTTAAAATGCCTGGCAGTACAAACACCCAAAAATGACCCCTTTTCATAAAGTAGACACCCCAAGATATTTTTGCTGAGAGGCATGTTGAGTCCATGGAAGATATCATTTTTTCCACAAGTTTTTGGAAAATTACAATTTTTCTCCTTTTTACACAAAGTTGTCACATAACTGATATATTAAGAACATTATATTACTAGATAAGAATTGTGCTGTGCTGCCCCTAGTGACCAAAAAAAGAAACTAATAATAAACACCCCCCCCTGAGCATCAAACCCAATGTGTAAATGAATAAATCTGTGAAACAAATCAGTCAATAGTAAAATAAGAAAACCGTCTGAGCCACTAAACCCAAATGATATGTGAAACATAATAAACACCCGGCCGAGCTATAATAAACACCCGGCCGAGCTATAATAAACGAGGAAGTGTTGGCCATGAAGTGGAGGGACAAGAGAAATGTTTACATCCTGTCCACCATCCACAATGACACATCGGTGGAAATTCATGGAAAGATGCGGTCCCATCCAATAACCTGAATGCAGCCACCATTATAGTCGGTTCATGGGGGGGGGGGTTTAAATGATCAGATTCTACAGCCCTATTTGTCAGCAAGAAAGTCCCTCTTCTGGTATAACAAAGTTGCAGTTTATTTTTCCCATTCGGCCATTTGCAATGCGTTTTGTCATCTACCAAAAGTCAATGGAAAGACCCACCACCTTCCTCAAATATATAGAAGAAATGATCACTGCCCTGATCTACCAGCAAGGATCCCCCCAGAAAACATTCGCTCTGATTGTGTGAGCAGACTTCATGAGCAACATTTTCCAGAAAACATTCCACCCGCAGAATCAGGAAGAAGACGCCAAACAAAAGTTGGGATTGCAACAGAAGAGGAGTTAGGAGACCCCAGTGTTCATTGTCCCCAATGTCCCTCCCAACCGGGCCTATACATCGGAGATTGCTTCCGACATTATCACACGTCACTAAAATATTAGTTCCCCTTATTTTTACCATCCTGCCATTGCCCAGTTTTAAAATCCATGCTGATCATTTGTCTGCAGCCTTGATGGACCATGCCTCTGCCTTCCACGTTGACTGACCCTGGCCTGGTTACCGACTATGCCTCTGCCTGCCATCTGGATTGTTTGTAAACCACGTTTCTGCCTTCCACCTGCACTGACCTCGGCCTGTTAATCCACCATGTTTTTTGCCTGCCGCTTGAACTGATGTTTTGCCCTGCTACTGTAGTAGTGGGTACAAGATAACTCCGGGTCTCACATATGTGAGGGGCTTCAGAGTAGAGAGAACCAGTTTTTGGTTGTCACCGGTGATAGGACTGATGTCTGTCTGTAGCCAACCTGTCCTCGCTCCTCTTTAGCACCGGATCCGGGGAAATAAAGCCATTGACACAGAAGTGTTGTAAGCCGTATTTCTGAAGTGTAATCCGATGTGTTCGGGGTAATATACAGAAACAAAATAGACGTCTCTTAGTCAGGATAACCAATAAAGCATTACACTCTTATCAGTATAGTTACGTGAAAACAAACTACAAAAGCTGAGGGGCCCCATATAAGATATTTCCCTTTACACAGAAATGAGAGCAAATTCCTGAGAAAGAAAACTTAAGCTGTTCCATATCTAACATGGAGGCATTATATAGAATGGATGCCAGTTTAAATATACATCTCCTTATAACCGGGCTTTGTAATTCCCATCAGGGTCTGTTAGTCCTGAGGCTTCAAAGTGATTGGTTGTGATAAAGCCTCTACCCCTGTGGCCGGGTCTTACCTGACTGAGGCCTTAAGAATGATGTTCCTTCCTGCTGCCTGGACCAATACTGTGCTGCCTGTATGGACCCAGGACTTTTTATAGACCATGCTCCTGCTGCTACCTGAACCAGTACTTTGGCTGTGCTGACCATATCTCTGCCTGCTGCCTGTATGGACCCAGACTTTTTTGCTACCTGAACCAGTAACTTGGCTGTGCTGACCATATCTCTGCCTGCTGCCTGTAATGACCAGGACTTTTTTTGGATTATGTTCCCCCTAAAACTATCTTGCCACTGCTCCCCATGTAGTCTGGGCATCCTGGGGTCTCTATGTGACAATCTTTTTCCCTCGTAATTCTGAAAATGACATGTATAGCCTGTTGCCATCTCACAGGTCTTCTACATATTGACCCCAGATCTGGCACGCTTGCTGGGGAGATACTGTTTGAATGCAAGGTGGCCAGAAAAATTAATGAGGGAATCATCCAGGCAGAAGTTTTGTTGGGGAGTATAGACATCATAAGGTGGTTTTTACGAGGGGATACGATCAATTTCTGTCTGTCTGTAGCCCAACCTGTCCTCGTTTATCTCCTACCACCGATCCGGGGAAATAAAGCTCTCCACACAGAAGTGTAAAAGAAGTATTTCTAAAAGTTTAATACAAATCAAGAGAAGATCTACAGAAACTCAACAGGCGTTTCTAAATCAGGATAACCAATGAAACATTCTACTCTTCTCAGTATAGTTACGTGAAGAACAGAAACTGCAAATGGCTGAGAGGTGCCATATAAAGTGCATCCGCTTACAGAGAAATGAGAGTCATTCCTGAGAAATGAGACTTACTGCCTACATGTAAGCTGTTACATATCTGAAATGGAGGCATTATACAGAATGGAGGCCAGTTTAACCACTTGAGCTCCTGAGGATTTACCCCCCTTAATGACCACTCCTCTTTTTGCTACTCGGCGCTGCACTAATTCAAATGATAACTGCGCAGTCATGCAATGCTGCACCCAAACTAAATTTACGTCCTTTTTTTCACACAAATAGAGCTTTCTTTTGGTGTAATTTGATCATCTGTGCGCTTTTTATTTTTCACGCTATAAACAAAAAAAGACCAAAAATTTTGAAGAAAAACAATATTTTTTACTTTTCAGCTATAAAAAATATATAGTAAATTCAGTTAGTTATACATTTAGGCTAATATGTATTCTGCTACATGTTTTTGGTAAAAAAAAGTCCCAATAAGTGTATATTGATTGCTTTGTGTGACAGTTTTCATAGCGTCTACAAGCTATGGTATAGATACTGCAATTTACGCCATTTTTACTGCTATACAGCGCTGCGCTAGTTTAACGGAAAATTGCGCAGTCATGCAATACGGTACATAAATGAAATTTACATCCTTTTTTTCCCCACAAATTGAGCTTTCTTTCGGTGGTATTTGATTGCCTGTGCGGTTTTTATTTTTTGCGCTATAAAAAAAAAAGGCTGACAATTTTGGTGAGGAAAAAAAAACAATATTTTGGACTTTTTGCTATAAAACATGTCCAGTAAAAAAAAATGTAAAAATCAAATTTAGTCATAAATTTTGGCCAAAATGTATTCTGCGACACCTGTCTTTGGTAAAAAAAACCAATACGTGTAAATTAATTGGTTTGCGTGAAAGTTATAGCGTTTACAAATGGCGGGCCAAAAAATACTGGGATTTTTAATTTTTTTTTATACTAATAATGGCGGCGATCAGCGACTTATGGCGGGACTGCGGGACTGTGGCGGACATTTTGACACTGGGGGGGGGAACTGACTTGGGGTCACTGACATCCCCAGTGACACCAATACAGTGATCAGTGAAAAAACCCCCACTGATACTGTACTAATGTCACTGGGGAGGAAGGGGTTAACATATTTAGAGTTTACTGTGTAAGGGGAGTGTTTTTCACTAGGGGGTTATGGGGGTGTGTGCTGGACGGGGGGTAGGGAGGGGGGAGCTGATCAAGGGAGAGAAATTATTTTCTCCCTCTTCAGCTTGTCGGGGAACTGTCACAGAGCAGGGCTGTGTGTAAAACAATGCAGCTCTGCTCTGTGTCAGTGATATAACAGCTCATCGCGGGAAAACGGCCGGTAAAAAACCGGCCGTGACCTGGCGGCTGACACCCACTGCGGATACCCGCGGGACAGGCAGGGCGGTGCGCACCTCACGCGTGCCCCCACCTGTTTTGCGGAGGTCCGTTTTAAAACGTTGTTTTGCCTACATGAAGCGCCGCCCTGCCGCCGTTTATAGGCGGTGGCTAGGCGGCAAGTGGTTAAAGACATATCTCCTTACATGAGGGGCCACATTTTGTGATCGTATTCAGGGTCACCCCATGAGGACGGCAGACTGTATTGTTGTTGAAAAGCATAAATCACATTATATTCTCATATCTATGCCTGGCCATGGCAGCAGCAAACACGGCCATATGATGAATCGGGTCTGTGGACCAACATGGCTGCTATTTATTTATTTTAGTAATGTCCATCTTGAGGGTTAGGCCTAAATAAATGTAAGCTTGGAAACCGTAATAGGTTTTCATGCAAATCATCTGGCAAGGTTTGAATTTGAGTCGGCAGCGATGTACTGGTCAGCATATACATTTCTTTGGTCCACAATTCATCCATACAGATCTTCTGGGAATAAAACACCAAAAATCAAGGGGAGAAGTTACATTTGCTGTTTTTCTACCTGAATTCCGGGTTGGGCATTGAATGGGGGAAGTATGGGGGCTGCAGAATTTGTGGGCTGCTAGTCAGGATTTGCAAGCACATCCGGAAGGATACTAGGGGCTCTACGGGCCTGTGTGCAAATTCTTGGTGTCTGCAGGGCAATACTTGCACTTGTCACCGTACCAGCTTGTACTGCACTTATGGGACATTTTGGCCACTAAACTTATAGGTACCTAGTGTGACTCATGGGAAAAAGAGCACTTGGCTGTCAGGGACTGCTTGAACCACTACAAATATATTTACCTGCTAGTGCTAGTAGAGATCAGGCCTGATCTTGCTAATAAACTTATAGCTGCAGTTTTTTGTAATGTAAGTGACAGTGCGTCTGTGTGCTCCAGGTAAACAACAGTTTAAATGTGATAGTGATAGTGTGGAGGGCAATCTGATGCTATCTGGGAAGGACATGAGCTAACGCTATCTGTAGTCACCCGTGACACTAATACAGTGATTAGGAAAAATCTGTACACTGTAATAATGACTCTGGTGACAGAGCAGTAAAAGGGTTACCTGGGGGGGGGGGGGGATAATGGGGATAAAATGTGCCTAACTCTGTGTCTGAGTGTAAAGTGTGCTGCTGTGACTCAGATCTGCTCTCTTCTCTCTCTGGAACAGAAAAGGTCTCCAGCAGAGAAGATTGGGTTAGTTCCTGTGTCTGTGTTCTGTAGACACCGGCACAGGATGAGATCTGATTGGCCAAACCTCATTGTCCTGGATCTGGTGACTGATCAATGCTGTACCTAATCACAGCACCGCCGGCCTGGGAACACGCAGGGAGCGCGGATCACGTGTATACATGTGATTTTGTGCCGGGTGGGCAGTAAAGCTACAGGAGGCGGTCACCAAGTGAATAACAACATAAAACATTTATATTTTAGGTATAAGGAGTCTCACTTCTAGCGCTGCACAGTTATCTTTCTATCTATTTGGTGTTAGGATTTTTGTGGATTAATTCTTTTATGTTCAGCTGCTTAATATATGTCATTTGAACCCTTTTTTTGGCTGCTCAGTGCCATTATAATGTTGCCATTTCCTGCCTGGCACTGTCAGTATTGCTGGCTGGTCGATGATTTTGCCGGCACACAGAAGTGAATGGAGTTCCCACACGGCTGTTCTGTACAAGCAGAAGTGTCTGGAGCTGCTCTGTCCTCGTTCTCTATGATTTCCCAGTGTATTCTGGGATACTGGAGCCTCCGCTGTGTCTCACCCAATACCCGGGTAACACGTAATAAATGCTTTACTAACACACCATAAATGCCCTCGGGGCTGATAAAGAAGAACTTTGCCCTTTCCCCTCCCCCCCCATTCCCCCTGCTTACCTGTTACTGTGTTCTGCCCAGTAACCATACTCACCTAGCCAGTGGATCCAGCATTGAGCTGCTGGGATCCTCCTCTCTGCAGCCGCTGCACGGGTTCAGCACCGCCATGTTGCCTCTAACAGCTGCCGGCTCTTCCAGGTGCTGCTAGGCAGCCCCTCCCCCTTACTGAATGGGACTGCACATCATATATCCCAGGAGGCACCGGGGCAGACCGCCATTCACCTAGACTTATTCCAGAAGTCAGGAGGGGGGGCCCGACCATATGTAACCAAACAAACAAAATCTGATATGATGCAGAGGGGGGATGGGGAGGAGGAAAGTGCCACGGAAGGGTGAAGCCCCAATGCTACTGCTCCTGTGTGAACAGCTCTGTGTGATACCATTGTAATATTCATGGAAGGCAATGATGGGCAGTTATGAGGATTTAGAAATGCTGAATAAATGGCACATAAACACAAGGTATTGACACACATGTGAACGAGACCTTGCTGACCCCTGTACCTACAGACACCATGGATCAATTCATCCTCATTTTTCACAGAATATCCAGTGAGGTCCTTCAGGTGGGTTTCAGTAATCTGCTCCCCCCTCACCTCTCACTCCTCTGAGTCGATCAGTTGTGAGTGGAAATTACAGCTTGAGCTACTGAGCTCTGGAAATAACATGGTTTGTACAGTGATCCAGGAAGGACAGGCGGGCAAACATGTGGAAATGTGATTTCAGCTCCACCTGCTGGCTTGAAATGTAAATACAAATTATTTATATACAATATTTCATATTTACAAAAGGCCGTCCCATCACCAATACAACTCATACTCCCGAAATATCATCTGTCATTGTCTCCCTTCTGCAGGATAGTAATTGTTCAATCCTGGAAAGTTACCCATCCCCCATCACTACAAGAAATGATGAACATCCCTAACTCCCATCCCCTTATGAGTCCTTGTCTGCCATACAAAGTCCCCAGGCTTCCTCTGTCCTGGCTCTGGGCAGTGAGTGCCCATCCCCCTCTCTGCTCCTGGTGGGGGTTCTGTTCAGGTATGAAGGTGGTATCCTATGGACATAACCCCTCCGGAGTCCCTCCACAACCACATATTATTATACTATGTAGAGCTGGGCAGTCGGCTTCATCTTCTTGTATTTTGTTCCTTTCTGTTTGGTTTCCTCATTACAAACGATTTCTCCATAAAATGAGTAGAGCTCTCCTCTGGTGAGGATCGTCCTCCTTATATTCTCCTTCTGGAGGGTTTGGACAATTTTTGAATTTCAGTTTTTCTGGGTGAAATCAACAAGAAAGTGGACTTTGTGTGTGTCATGTGTGTCTGTGCTATGAATTCTATCTGCAGATGTGTGACTTCACCAAAGACTTCTGGATCATCTCCTGACCAAGTTCCCCCTGAGTCCCCCTATGTCAGGCCTTGTCTGCTCCTGTTCAGTATCTGCTCATCATTTCTCTGTGTGATCTCAGTAATGATATGGGAGACATTCTACTCCAGAGACAAGCTTCCTACAGAGTGAATGGACTGCTGGAGAGATTACACCCCTCCCCCTTCCATGGATCATCAGAAGGGGATTTACTGACTTTTCTCACCTTGATGATGGGACCCCATTATCTTCTTCCTTCTTTCTCTTCTATGAGTTTTATGATGACCACCCTAAGAGTTGTTGGTTCTTTCCCTAATATACTCTCATGTGTCTGTATTTGTCTCTGCAGGTTGTATAATGTTGTCTGACTTCCTCCTGCTGGATGATCTCCGCTCCATTCTTATCACTAACCCATCCCTCACCAGCCTGGATTTATCACATAATTATCTCCAAGACTCTGGAATGAGACTCTGTGTGTGTGAGGGACTCCGACATCCTGGCTGTACTCTGCAGGAGCTGAGGTGAGAATTCTACTATAAATGATCTCATATTCTGCAGGACTCTGATATAAATCTTCTATGTGAGGGACTCCGAGATCCAGGAGATGAGGGGGGATTTCTACTATAAATGATCTCATATTCTGCAGGACTCTGATATATATCTTCTATGTGAGAGGACTCCGAGATCCAGGAGATGAGGGGGGAATTCTACTATAAATGATCTCATATTCTGCTGGATTTTGGGATAAAACCTTTTGTGGGGGATCCAGACACGTTCCCTAGAACATCAGATGTGTACTGACTAGTAGGGATGAGTGACTCTGATCGGGTTTCAATACCCTGCAGGGTCGTGAAGTCCAATTGGAGGGGGAAGAGTGAGCACCCCCAAACCATACTAGGCCACATGCCTTCAACCAGGGGGTGCTTTTTGGCAAGGGGGCTTCCCTCCAAAGGCCATTGTCTTCATGTTGATGGAGACAAGGGCCTCTTCCCCACAACTCTTGCCCATTGGTTGTGGGGATCTGCAGGTGGGGGGCCTATAGAAAAAAGTCCTTTAACAAAGGGGCTCCCAGGACCCGCCCTCCATGTGATTGAGTATGGGGTTCAGAGTAATAATACTGTAATATTAATTTTTGATATCTAAATTTTAATTCAGTCTCCAGTAAGTTCTGATATATGTCTGGCCAGGATATGTGTTCCCTCTACTTGGATGTGAATGGGAGAAGGTTTTGAGCTGAGTAGTAACAGATGTGAATTATTTGTGTCTGGAGTCGGGTAATTACAGAAGGCAAAGTCTAGCTTACTGAAGTTTATGTTTTCTTAAAGCAGACCTATGTGATGTATACTTTGTTATGATTTCATCTAATGAGTCTGAGAGTTTACATTGTAATCCAGAAGTCACAGTTGTTCAGACAGCTGTATTCTACTATGTAACATATGACTCCAGTTTTACTGCCTACCGAGTTACTTGTCAATCATGTTAATTAGTCTAGTTGAAGCTACCAAGAACACATTACAGGAGCTTAAGTTACAGTGGGAGGTGAAAAGGGGAGGAGTTAATGAGCCCCCAAATTTGAAACAAAAGTCTGTGGGAGGGCGTGGTTTCTGGAGCCATTTTAAGCACATGCTTACACATAGGACACTCCCACTTCCACAAAGGACACTCCCACTTCCACAAAGGACACTCACATTTCCACAAAGGACACTCACATTTCCACAAAGGACACTCACCTGCACACAAAGGACACTCACCTGCACACAAAGGACACTCACATGCACACAAAGGACACTCACACTTATACAAAGGACACTCACATTTCCACAAAGGACACTCACCTGCACACAAAGGACACTCACCTGCACACAAAGGACACTCACCTGCACACAAAGGACTCTCACCTGCACACAAAGGACACTCACCACACAAAGGACTCTCACATGCACACAAAGGACACTCACCTGCACACAAAGGACACTCACCTGCACACAAGGACACTCACCTGCACACAAAGGACACTCACCTGCACACAAAGGACACTCACCTGCACACAAGGACACTCACCTGCACACAAAGGACACTCACCTGCACACAAAGGACACTCACCTGCACACAAGGACACTCACCTGCACACAAAGGACACTCACCTGCACACAAAGGACACTCACCTGCACACAAAGGACTCTCACCTGCACACAAAGGACACTCACCACACAAGGACACTCACCTGCACACAAAGGACACTCACCTGCACACAAAGGACACTCACCTGCACACAAAGGACACTCACCTGCACACAAAGGACACTCACCTGCACACATGCTTTAACACAAGGAAACTATATATTTTGCTTTCATTCAAGGAACAAACAACATATTTTTTATTTTTATTTTATTTTAAGCTACATTTCTTTTTGTATTTGAAATTGTTACTTTTGTAGTGACTTTGTATCTTTTGTGTGTGATCAAATAAAGTCACACAGTTTTTTTCTTAAACTGGCTCTGAAAAGGATTTATTCCTACAATCACCTACAGACACAGGAATACTTAATAGTTTTTTTTTCACAATTAAATAAAAATATCAATTTGGTCCCACATGATTTAAAAAAAACTACTGCCTGTAGCAGTCATGCACACCGCGATGGACACGGTCATCCATCTTGTTAAGAATCTTCCATGTTATAACATCTCCCTCCCAAAACAGGCTTCCTCCTCCAATTTCCCCCCCTCCCTCAGGAATGTGGTCGGTGTGTGTATGCAGAGATCACAGGCAACAATACTCATTGGGGGGGCATCATGGCTATAGACCTCACTAGCTAGGTGCCCCCCCTGTCTACGAAACTCTTGCTGGAGGAGGGCTTTTAGAGCCATAAACCAAGTCCTTCACTGAGTTCAAAGACATTCAAGATCAGTCATACACCAGACATCACATTCAACATCCATTTTCCCCTATGATTACATATCTTGGATTATGAAAGACTTACACAAACATGGAGCACATATTCGGACGGCTCACTTTGAGCCCAGTCTCCTGGTATATTACACCCCCAATCTGACATACACAGGAGAGCAGAAAATGATATCTCCTTAACCATTCAAGCAGTTATCTCAGAAACAATTGAGTCCTGTCTGTGATACTTTTTTTTATTTGCACTAACATACAATTTTGAGGACAAGCTTTCGGGGAGTGTCCCCTTCTTCAAGGTCCGAGTAGTACTATACAAATCACAAAGTTTTAGCAGAATGTTAGAAGAGATGAGAAAAAAAAAAGGCTAAAGATAAGATACAGCAAAAGCAGAGGGGGGGGGGGGGGGTGGGTGGGCTCACACAGAGGGAGTTAAGTTAGAGCTGATAGTCATAAAACTGTTGGATAATGAGTGAGGAATCCCATGTCCAAATTCAGGCCGTTATCTCTTGTGTCAAATAGAATTATCATTCTTAGTTCAAAAGTTTTTCTTTCCTGAATGGATTTGAAATGTCCTTTAAGAACTAAAATTTTGAGGTCTCCCATTGTGTGGTCTGGTTGGGTGAAGTGTCCCAACAGGTGTGCAGAGGTCATCTTCTTTTTATGTTCCTTGATGGTATGTCTGTGCAAATTCATCCTTGTTTGTAACTTCTGTCCTGTTTTACCAACATAAGATCCTTTGCTGCATTTTCTGCACTGGATAAGGTACACAACATGACTAGAGTGCAGCTGTATGATCCGGAGATACTGAAGATCCCTTTTGAGTGTCTGACACTTTTTGATGGATTGATTTGGTTGCACAGTTTGCAGCATTTTCTATTGCAGGGTTTGCTTCCATTATTTGTGACCTCATAATCAGATGGAAGTTTCCTACTGATTAGTTTATTTCTGGGGGGTTTGTCTGAAAGCCACTATTGGGGGGTTGGGGGCCAGTTTGGGGGTTGCTGAAAGCCATTATTTGGGGGGTTGTGTATCTCTGTCTCTTGGGTCAGAACATATTTGGTGGTATCTGTCTTGGAGTGCCAGTGCCTGTCCCATCCCCCGCCATATCCCTCCACCCCTCCCTCCCCCCTTGCACATTCCGATGTCCATGTAGCTTCCATGAATGGTGGTGGGCCGTCCGTTGCTGAGGCAACCCGGCAGCATCCCACATGGTTTTTTAAATAGACTTGCACAGGAAGCAGCCCTCCTCTTTGTTCCTGTCCATGCTGCTGGAATCATCTTACTCCCGGAAAGACACTGGGAGGCTCGGGTGAGGGGGACCGAGCCTCCCCAGCCATCTCCCCAGCCATCCCCGCCAATGCCCCAGGGTTGGGAGTCTCCACTCTGCAGACCCCCAAAAGGTCAGGACTGTAGCCCTCTGCAATACCCCAGGGTTGGGAGTCTCCACAGCTCTGCATGAGCCTTCTCCTGTTGTCAAAGGTCAGACCCCACAGCTGAGACCCTGCCAGACCCTGCAAGCCTGTCTACTGCTGAGTGCCCTGAGAGCTGCTGCTGAGGGACCCTGCGCTTCCCGTGGCTGCGTGTCCCTGGAAGCCATCCGCTGCTGAGTGCCTGGGGAGTTGCTGGTGATCGCTGGTTGTCCCTGGAACGCTGACCTGCTGGTCATCCCTGTCTGGAGCCGCCTGCCGCTGAGGGTCTGCAAGCTGCTTACAGTGAGTGTTCCTGAACTGTCCCCGCTGTGTGCACTGATCCCCCCCCGTGTTCTGAACTGTCCCTGCTGTGTGCGCTGACCACCTGTGTTTTGAACTGTCCCTGCTCTGTGCACTGACCACCCGTGTCCTGAGCTGGTGCTGTTGTGTGTGCACAGACTACCCGTGTCCTGAACTGTCCCCGTGACACTGTCACTGAAAGTCCCTGGGAAGCTGGGATGGGAGCTGTGCTATGCCAGACTCCACAGCTGGAGTCCTGTTAAGTCCCCGTTACCCCGATGTCCCTAGAAAGCTGGGTGGGAGCGGTGCTAGGCCAGACTTCACAGCTGGAGTCCCGTTGAGTCCCCGTGAGCCCACTTACTGTGGGTCTCCCTACGAGCCGCATGTCGCGGAGTGCCATGAACTGTTCTGATAGAGTGTCTTTCAGAGTTCAATAAAGCTTTGTGTGTTCCCCATCTTTTTCATGTGTTCTGTCCTGCCTACGCTTCTGTTACAGTATCTAATGGCCTGACTGTGTATGATGGCACGTTTGTGTGTTTTGGGGGTGGAAGCTGGAACTGTGGAACTAGTGGCATCTGTCGGTGGGTTTCCTGTATATTGAGGTGTGAAGTGTATCATCCCTGATGTATACTGTGGTGTCTAGGAAGGTGACGTGTGTGTTTGAGTATTCCATTTTTAGTTTGATGGATGGATGAAAAGTGTTGATCAATTAGTAAAATTGTTTTAGGTTTTCTTCACCTTCTGTCCATATGATGAAAATATCATCAATATAGTGATAGGATCTGTATGGTTTTTGTTCCGTGCTGTTCAGGAATTTTTCCTCCAGGTCAGCCATAAATAAATTGGCATATTGGGGGGCCATTTTACTTCCCATCGCAGTGCCCATACATTGAAGATAAATGTCTTTATTGAAAGTAAAGTAGTTGTGTGTAAGTATGAATTCAATGAGCCGTGTAACATCCTCAGCAGTGTATTTGTGGTTTGGTGAGGATGATAAGGATCTGTGACATGCAGCTCATCCATCCATGTGAGGGATATTACTGTACAGGGATACTACATCCATAGTCACTAGAAGTGTATTAGATGGTAATTGCTGGATGTTGTTGATCTTGTTCAGAAAGTCAGTTGTGTCTTGCAGGAACTAGCAGTATTCTTGACTAACGTGTGTTTTAAAATATTTTCTACAAAGCCTGAGATTCGTTCGGTGAGTGTGTTCTGTTTTGGCGGTTTTCCTTACCCCACTTATTCACTTGGTTCTATACAGATTACAAATGCAATAAGTGATTATAACCTTTTGTCTATACCTGAATTTAGCCAATGGTGTTAATATTAAAGGATAACAACTGTGCACAAATAAAGATCTCATTTATTTACACAGAAAAAGAAAGTGGCTGTTAATCAATTACAACAAAATATAACGTAGCCAGTATAACTTAAAAAGTAGTACTATTACTATGCATATACAGATTGTTACCAATACAAAGACTACAAGAAAGAGATAGTTACAAGAAAAAGACAGAGCAATGGTAATACATTACAGCCATCCTGATTTCTTTTCTTTTAAAGTCCGCAAACGTGCGAAAAAAAAAAAAAAAAAACCCGTAAGTGAATCACAAAAAAAGTGCAAAAAACACCACAAGAAAAAGTGCACTTAGGGGTGTGCTTTGTCCTTCCCCCGAAGGGGATGGACCTCTACCCTGATCCCCCGGGGCATGAAGCTCCTGACAGGGACAAGGTTCCCATTTGGTCCACCTAGCCAAAAGGCCAGGTGGACCACCGTTCCTTGTGGCCAGCCGAAGCCAGCCACACAGTACTTGGTCAGGGGGCTCTCCCGAAGAGAAAAACCCCCTAGGGACAGGGGAGGAAGGAACCAAAAGGCCACACATCCTCCCCCTAGACGTCAGGGTAGGCCCGAGGACCCACACCCTCCATTCTGTGAAGAAATAAAACGCACACATTACAGCCATCCTGATGTTGTGAGGTCTCGCTCCGGAAGGCACATGGCACAAAAAGGGAATTCCTCTTTTGTATTTGCTCTTTTATACACTTTACAAAAGACCATCCCTAGATCCACCCGCCCAAGTAAATTCACACCTCAAATAGGTGGGCTTCAGAGCAATGGCCAGTTCAGTTAAAAGAAAAACAGGAAATTCCAGTTGCCTCCCATCCCCCCCCAACTCAATTGAGTCTTTTAAGTGTAATCCCTCCCCCCCCCCCCCCCCCCCCCCCCCACAGCCACAATAACCTTCATGGAGGTGTGTTGAGGTGATACAACAGATGGTAAATATGTTACATAAATTGAGACCCTGAACAGAAGTTCACAATAATATTAAAATTATTATAGGCCAAAAATAGCCACCACAGTTCATACCTGTTATGATGGGTCTGCCTGGATTTCCTGGCTTGTGGACTTTGGGCAGCATGTAGAAGTCCCCGATTTCTGGATGATCCGGAATCGCATTCATAAGTTCTGAATGTAGGTGGGCTGCAAGTGTTTTAATGAGACTTTTTAATTGCTTTGTAAAGTCCTGGGTCGGATCATAATCCAGTTTCTTATAGTAAATGGCATTTTCAAGCTGCCTCTGGCCTTCTTGTATGTATTTGTTTGTATCCATCACAACAACTGCTCCCCCTTTATCTGCTGGTTTGATGGTGATGGCCTGATTATTGCACAAATCATGTATAGCCCTTCGCTTTAGTGGTGAAAGATTGTACAGAATTTTCTTTTGCTGGGTGGCTATCAGGGATGTAGCTCGCAGTCTGAAGCTATCAATATAGGTGTCCAGTTTGGGGTTGTGTCCTTGTGGAGGTGTGAAGCAGCTGTTCTCTTTCTTTGTGTCGCACTCCATTGTCCTAGGATTACTTTCATTATTGTGGAAATATTCTTTGAGCCTTAGTCTCCTGAAGAAATCCTCCATATCTGACATCACCATCAGAGAAAGAGGAAACTCGGTGATATCAGCAATAACACTATGATGGTTGGATAACTGTCAGAAAAAAGGAGGTGGTGGCAGTGTGAACTGTTAATTGCGTAATTACCCTGACCCAGTAATCTCTCTCGGGCTGCAAGTACACCGACTTTGGTCCATTAGCTGGAAATTCTGTGTGCAGGGCGCAGCTGGGCATGACATTGTTACGCACGTGACAGCGTGGTTTTAGATTGGCTAGTCCTTTGGTCATGAGTTTGGTGAGAAGGGCTGGGGTCTGACACCGCAATCGTCACACTGCCCACCAAACATGACTGGTCCTGTCCAGAAACACTGCCAACAGACTGGTAAATGTGGGTCGGGGGATACTTGGTGACATCACTGGGTGACCCCGCTTCCATATCTACTTGTCATTGGGTGAATGCAATTCTTGAAAAAAATATAAACATGGGGGTGGAGTTACTTGCCCAGTGCGTATTGATTGGTTTGTGTGAAAGTTATAGCATCTAGAAACTATGGGATATATATTGGATTTTTTTTTCTAAATACTACTTATGGCGGCAATCAGCAACTTATAATAGGACTCTGATAGTGAGGCGGGCAATCTGACACTAAATTTACAGGTACCTGTTGCGACTCACAGGAAAAAAGAGCATCTGGCTGTCAGGGACTGCTTGAACCTCTACAAAAAATGTACCTGCTAGTGCTAGTAGAGATCAGGCCTGATCCTGCTAACGCTGCAGTTTTGTGTATAATGTATCAATATAGAGAACTACTGACACTAACAGCTGCCGGCTCTTCCAGGTGCAGGTGCTGCTAGGCCGCCCCTCCCCCTTACTGAATGGGACTGCACGTCATATATCCCTGGAGGCACCGGGGCAGCCCGCCATTCACCTAGACTTATTCCAGAAGTCAGAGAGGGGGGTGGTCAACCATATGTAACCAAACAAACAAAATCTGATATCGATGAAGAGGGGGAATGGGGAGGAGGAAAGTGCCCTGGGAGGGTGAAGGTCCACTTTAAGGTTCAGTTATTGGACATCACCATTGAAATCAATGGAAGCAGCTGACAAATGTTGATGCCTCATGAAAGTGACATGCTGCTTCATTTTTACCAGGACATGACCCAATGCTACTGCTCCTGTGTGAACAGCACTGTGTGGTACCATTGTAATATTCATGGCAGGCATTGACAGGCAGTTATGAGGATTTATAAATGCAGCATAAACACAGGGTATTGGCACACATGTGACCGAGACTTTACTGAACTCTGTACCTACAGGCACCATGGATCAATTCATCATCAATTTTCACAGAATATCCAGTGAGATCCCTCAGGTGGGTTTCAGTAATCTGCTCCCTCCTCTCCTCTCACTTCTCTGAGTCAATCAGTTGTGAGTGGAAATTACAGCTTGAGCTACTGAGCTCTGGAAATAACATGGTTTGTGCAGTGATCCAGGAAAGACAAGCTGGAAAACATGTGGAAATGTGATTTCAGCTCCACCTGCTGGCGTGAAATGTAAATACAAATTATTTATATACAATATTTCATATTTACAAATCTATGAATGTAATGTTTTGTCCTGACCATAATAAAGACAGAAAGCTCTATACATTCCTCTGAAGGCAAAGACATCAGACAGTTCTCACTTCTGTACAAAAGGCCGTCCCATCACCAATACAACTCATACTCCCGAAATATCATCTGTCATTGTCTCCCTTCTGCAGGATAGTAATTGTTCAATCCTGGAAAGTTACCCATCCCCCATCACTACAAGAAATGATGAACATCCCTAACTCCCATCTCCTTTATGAGTCCTTGTCTGCCATACAAAGTCCCCAGGCTTCCTCTGTCCTGGTTCTGGGCAGTGAGTGCCCATCCCCCCTCTCTGTTCCTGGTGGGGGTTGTGTTCAGGTATTAAGGTGGCATCCTATGGACATAACCCCTCCGGAGTCCCTCCACAACCACATATTATACTATGTAGAGCTGGGCAGTCGACTTCATCTTCTTGTGTTTTGTTCCTTTCTGTTTGGTTTCCTCATTACAAATGATTTCTCCATAAAATGAGTAGAGCTCTCCTCTGGTGAGGATCGTCCTCCTTATATTCTCCATTTGGAGGGTTTGGACGATTTTTGAATTCGTTTTTCTGTGTGAAATCAACAAAAAAGTGGACTTTGTGTGTCATGTGTGTCTGTGCTATGAATTCTATCTGCAGATGTGTGACTTCACCAAAGACTTCTGGATCATCTCCTGACCAAGTTCCCCCTGAGTCCCCCTATGTCAGGCCTTGTCTGCTCCTGTTCAGTATCTGCTCATCATTTCTCTGTGTGATCTCAGTAATGATATGGGAGACATTCTACTCCAGAGACAAGCTTCCTACAGAGTGAATGGACTGCTGGAGAGATCTACACCCCTCCCCCTTCCATGGATCATCAGAAGGGGATTTACTGACTTTTCTCACCTTGATGATGGGACCCCCATTATCTTCTTCCTTCTTTCTTTTCTATGAGTTTTATGATGACCATACCCTAAGAGTTGTTGGTTCTTTCCCTAATATACTCTCATGTGTCTGTATTTGTCTCTGCAGGTTGGTGAGATGTCGTCTGACTTCCTCCTGCTGTGATGATCTCCGCTCCATTCTTATCACTAACCCATCCCTCACCAGCCTGGATTTATCACGTAATAATCTCCAAGACTCTGGAATGAGACTTCTGTGTGAGGGACTCCGACATCCTGGCTGTACTCTGCAGGAGCTGAGGTGAGAATTCTACTATAAATGATCTCATATTCTGCAGGACTTTGATATAAATCTTCTATGTGAGGGACTCCGAGATCCAGGAGATGAGGGGGGAATTCTACTATAAATGATCTCATATTCTGCAGGACTCTGATACAGTCATGGCCGAAATTGTTGGCACCCTTGATATTTTTCCTGAAAATCAAGTATTTCACACAAAAAAGGTATTGCATTAACACATGTTTTGCTATACACATGTTTATTCCCTTTGTATGTATTGGAACAAATATAAAACAGAGGCAGAAAAGCAAATATGACATAATGTCACACAAAACCCCAAAAATGGGCTGGACAAAAGTATTGGCACCCTTAACTTAATATTTGGTTGCACACCCTTTGGAAAACATAACTGAAATCAGTCGCTTCCTATAACCATCAATAAGCTTCTGACACCTCTCACCCGGAATTTTGGACCACTCTTCCTTTGCAAACAGCTCCAGGTCTCTCTTATTGGAAGGACACCTTTTCCCAACAGCAATTTTAGATCTCTCCACAGGTGTTCAATGGGATTTAGATCTGGGCTCATTGCTGGCCACTTCAGAACTCTCCAGCGCTTCTTTGCCATCCATTTCTGAGTGCTTTTTGACGTATGTTTGGGGTCATTGTCCTGCTGGAAGACCCAGGATCTTGGACGCAAACCCAGCTTTCTGACACTGGGCCCTACAGTGCGACCCAAAATCCTTTGGTAATCCTCAGATTTCATGATGCCTTGCACACAGTCAAGGCACCCAGTGCCAGAGGCAGCAAAACAACCCCAAAACATCATTGAACCTCCACCATATTTTACCGTAGGTACTGTGTTTTGTTCTTTGTAGGCCTCATTCCGTTTTCGGTAAACAGTAGAATGATGTGCTTTACCGAAAAGCTCTATCTTGGTCTCATCTGTCCACAAGACGTTTTCCCAGAAGGCTTTTGGCTTACTCAAGTACATTTTGGCAAACTGTAGTCTTGCTTTTTTATGTCTCTGTGTCAGCAGTGGGGTCCTCCTGGGTCTCCTGCCATAGCGTTTCATTTCATTTAAATGTCGACGGATAGTTCGCGCTGACACTGATGCTCCCTGAGCCTGCAGGACAGCTTGAATGTCTTTGGAACATGTTTGGGGCTGCTTATCCACCATCCGGACTATTCTGCGTTGCAATCTTTCATCAATTTTCCTCATCCGTCCACGACCAGGGAGATTAGCTACAGTGCCATGGGTTGCAAACTTCTTGATAATGTTGCGCACTGTGGACAAAGGCAAATCTAGTTCTCTGGAGATGGACTTGTAACCTTGAGATTGTTGATATTTTGCCACAATTTTGGTTCTCAGGTCCTCAGACAGTTCTCGTCTCCTCTTTCTGTTGTCCATGCTTAGTGTGGCACAGACAGACACACAATGCAAAGGTTAAGTGAACGTCTCTCCTTTTTATCTGCTTTCAGGTGTGATTTCTATATTGCCCACACCTGTTACTTGCCCCAGGTGAGTTTACAGGAGCATCACATTCTTGTAACATTCTTATTTATCCGCAGTTGTGAAAGGGTGCCAATACTTTTGTCCAGCCCATTTTTGGAGGTTTGTGTGACATTATGTCGAATTTGCTTTCTTTCCTCCCTTTTTTTGTTTTGTCCCAATACACACAAAGGGAATAAACATGTGTATAGCAAAACATGTGTTAATGCAATACGTTTCGTGAGAAATACATGATTTCCTGGAGAAATATCAAGGGTGCCAACAATTTCGGCCATGACTGTATATATCTTCTATGTGAGGGACTCCGAGATCCAGGAGATGAGGGGGGAATTCTACTATAAATGATCTCATATTCTGCAGGACTCTGATATATATCTTCTATGTGAGGGACTCCGAGATCCAGGAGATGAGGGGGGAACTCTACTATAAATGATCTCATATTCTGCTGGATTTTGGGATAAATCCTTTGTGAGGGATCCAGACACGTTCCCTAGATGACAGTTATACAAAGACAGACTTCTTGGCAGGTTACACTGGGAGACGCCATCATAGTCCTTCAGGTCACTGGCTGTTATTGTCTTTCCTCCATTCCACCCTCCACTGACTATCAGAGATCAGACTTTATGTCTGTCGAGGTGGATTGTTGTTTGGATGATATAAAACACAATGAAGTTTATTTGGCCCATAGAGACTGAGTGATGACATTTCATATCTAATAAAACACGTCCAGATCTATCCATCTACCAGACAAATGTTTCTTGTTTGTAGAACTTAGGAAATCAGATGTGTACTGACTAGTAGGGATGAGTGACTCTGCTCGGGTTCAATTCCCTGCAGGGTCCCACTGAAAGGGGAAGAGTGAGCACCCCCCGAACCATACCAGGCCACATACCTTCAACTGGGGGGGTGCTTTTGGGCAGGGGGACAGTATATCTGTTGGGAATGCAACAGCATGTACCATAATGTACTGTATATAGTATTTCTGTGTTAATATCACTTGACCAGTAGATGGCACTGTACACTAAGGTTATCAGTTGTGCATATGTGTAAGACTTGTTGGTTCTCTCTCTTCCTCTTCTCTATCTCATCTCTTCTCTCTATCTTCAGGAAGTAATATGTCTGCTGTTATTACAGCCTGCTGAAATGTGCTCTGTATGTTTGCAACTTAAGCCACACAAGTAAAGTCAGACTTCTGCCTCATCACTACCAGTGTCTTCTCTAACACATAACCAACAATATCCTCATATTGATGGGGACAAGAGCCTCTTCCCCACAACTCTTGCCCAATGGTTGTGGGGGTCTGCAGGTGGGGGGCTTATAGGAATCTGGAAACCCCCTTCAAAGGGGGCTCCCAGATCCCAGAAACCTCATGTGAATGAGTATGGGGTGCATAGTAACTCTACTCAAAAGAGAAAAAAAAAAAATCCGACCTGCGTGAGTAAAAAAAATAATAATAATAATAATTCACCAAAAAAAGTATCAAAAGCGAAGTAAAAACAGAAGCCTAGTTTTTGACAAATCCTTGATAAAAAGAGAAAAAAATCCAACCCGCACAATTAAAAAAAAAAAAAACTGCTGCCCACCAGGACACATCTGACTGACCAGTAAGCATGGGGTCGGGGGTTACCCAGTTACATCACCAGGTGACCCCACTCCCATGTCGACCTGTCATTGGGTGAATGTCATTCTTGAATGACAGATAAAATGAGGGCGGGGTTACTCACCCGGTGTATTTGATTGGTTTGTTGCAAAGTTATAGCGTCTACAAACTATGGGATATATACTGGAATATTTCTTTTTAAATACAACTTATGGCGGTGATCAGCGTCTTATAACGGGACTGGGATAGTGTGGCGGGCAATCTGACACTAATCTGCTGCTGGGGGAACTAACTGCCACTGACATCACCAGTGACATGATTCCAGTGATCAGTGCTAACAATATGCACTGTCACTGTACTAATGACATCTAGGGCAATCAAGGGGTTAATGTGTGCCTAGCAGGCGTTGAGCGTGGACTGTGTGCTGCTTTTACTGAGGATCTGCTTGTTTTCATTCCCTGCTTAGCACATAGATCCCCTGTCAGTGATCACAGCTCTGTGTTGTTTACCTTCACAGAGCCCATCACCGGGTCCTGGCAGTCAATCATTGGCCGGGACCCGGTGATCGGCATGTTCTGTGACGAATCAAAGCCCAGTGGTGGGGGCGGGTGCATGGATCATGTACTAGGTATGTGATCCTGTGCAGGAGAGCCTCTCTGCCACCATATAACTACATGATACGCTCGGCACGCGGATATTGCACAGACAAGCTACTTGTGACCAGAGGAAAGTGTTCCCACAACCCCAGTGTTACTATACGGCTGTGTAATGTACAACCAGCCAAGCGCCTGATCCCGATGCTTCCACATAATAATGACACAACAAACATTAGAATACAAAGCAAATGCTACATACACTATATGGCTGCTACTACCACAACCTCAGTGCTGGGAAATGTGTTGCAGCCAAAATGAATTTGTTATCAATACACTTTATGCAGAAAACAAACCACTTTATACAGGTCATTGATCCCAAATCCCCGGGTGCTGTCACTAGCCAGTAGTACCCCAAATCCAGGGCTGCAAACACCTGTTACAAACTAACACATGACTATTACGCTGCGTGTAAGAAACAAGAACTATTTTCAGGTAATTGATGCCACAACCCCAGTGCTGCAAATGAACTTATTTTGCTGCATATAAATTGGTATTAATACACTTTATATAAAGAACACAGAACTATATACAGGTCATGGATACCAAAGCACCAATGCTGCATCTGGCTGGTAATACCACAACCCCGGTTCTGTGCTTCTCCCCCCTCTGGGGGCTCAATGGGCCCGGGGGACTCCCCATAATACCAGGTGTCACCAGGGTGGGTTCCCTTTAAGGGATCTGCTGCCTCCTGATTGGCTGGATAGAGAACTCCAAACAAAACACAAATGTCCCCAATACTGAAGTATGTCCTTCAAAACAATTGTCTCTTTATTTACAATAATGCTCTGACAAGCAATAATATGTCCGCCTATCAAGCACCCGATTGGGCAGAAGATATCGCTCACCAGCACCACTTCCTGTGTCAGTTCCAGGCAGGAAATGACATCACTTGGCTCCGCCCGAGGGTGGGCGGCCCAATGATTTCTCGATATGCCGGCATATTATCATTGCTTGTCAGTGCATCTAGCAATCCTCATGGATTTTGCTGCATGGAGACGCAGGTCCAAGTAGAAGTCCCATTATTTCCTATGTGGCCGGTTCCCATCTATGTGCCGCAGGGAATCTATATGGAGCCATTCCCCCTCCAATGTGTGCATCACCACGTACGCTGCAATGTGTCCATCCACACTAAGACTTCTCAGGTGGGTGACAACTCCCCCCTCCATCTCACAGGGGAGGTCCAACCAATATTCCATGAGATCATCCATCCAAATGGGCCAACATTTCATCTTCTAAGACCCCGCCCACTGATTATCCATTGGAATGTGTCTACTTCTGCCCATCACTGGAGAACATCCCACCTCTCTTTCCTGCTTCTCCCACCAGAATAGCAGGGTGTGGTGTGCCATTATGGTGCTGTGATGATCTCTGCTCCGTGATCTCCACAAACCGAACTCTGACCAGACTGGGGGTGACATTGGATGGTGAGAAGATGTCGGACACAGAAGTGGATCATTGTTATCAGGTCCTCCGGAATGCCGGCTTCACTATGAATAGAAGGTAAGATCTGTTCTATTGGGGGGAACACATGATTTAGTCAAGGACTGAATCGTCCAGTGCTTATCTGTTCCTGTCCTAATTTATGACGCTAGCATTGGAATGTGCGCACACTGGAAGAGACTCACGCTGACACACAAGTTCAGTCTATGAATACTTCTAGTTTATTATAATGAGAAAGTGAGCTTATATATGCAGAATGATGCAAGAGTCATGTGACAACAGCATAAGCATTATATTAGTCTTTGATTGTTTTCGTGTGGAAATGAATATCCAATCTCCATCATGGTATAGGTGTGATCTTCTTCCAGGCCTTATCTTATAGGAAAACAACATTCCTTTGTTTCAAGTTGGCACGGTGGAGGGGGGCAGTGTGTGTGAGCAGACATTTCTTAAGCAAAGATTTCTTATAGTACCACAAAGCCCAGCAGGCAGAAAGTATTCACACAACATATGTATTAAAGTATAAAAGTAAATATTTATAAAACTTATAGAAATAGCGTATATATATATATTCAATAGGAAACGAAATAGGCATTTTACCAAATCCATCACACACACATACTGGGGGGATTTACTAAAGCTGGTTCCCTCAGAATCTGGTGCAGCTGTGCATGGCAGCCAATCAGCTTCTCACCTCAGCTTGTTCAATGAAGCTTTAGTAATAAAAGCAGTAAGCTGATTGGTTCCCTCACAGAAGTGCACGAGATTCTGAGGGATCCAGCTTTAGTAAATACACCCCACTAAGCCTGATGATGGCAGTCACACAGAATGGGTCCACGAGCCCCAGCAACTGTTCTGTATGATCATCATGATGGCAGTCACACAGGACAGGTACAGGAGCCCCAGCAAATGTACTGTATGATCATCATGATGGCGGTCACACCCACACAGGACAGGTACAGGAGCCCCAGCAACTGTACTGTATGATCATCATGATGGCAGTCACACCCACACAGGACAGGTACAGGAGCCCCAGCAACTGTTCTGTATGATCATCATGATGGCAGTCACACACATAGGACAGGTACAGGAGCCCCAGCAACTGTACTGTATGATCATCATGATGGCAGTCACACAGGACAGGTACAGGAGCCCCAGCAACTGTACTGTATGATCATCATGATGGCAGTCACACAAGACAGGTACAGGAGCCCCAGCAACTGTACTGTGTGATCATCATGATGGCAGTCACGCTCGCATGACAGGTACAGGAGCACCAGCAACTGTACTGTATGATCATCATGATGGCAGTCACACAGGACAGGTACAGGAGCCCCAGCAACTGCACTATAGGACCATCATGGTGATAATGATGATGATCATTGAAGGAAGGACAGTGAAATGTGAGCACAGATGGTTCAGAACTCGGCCAGTTGAGCGGGGACCAGCCGAGATTTGAACCATGTATGGGCAGGCTGATTGTATCCAAGTCAATAGTTGAATGGCTTGTGTACTCCAGCCTGTGGTATTTTTACATGTGATTATTGCTAGCAGCTATATGGCCACCAGCAGTAATCATTGTGTTGTCCAGGCAGGGATGGTTCCCCCCGAGATGTTTACCATCGTAAGTTGTACAGTCGCTCGGCAAGCAGGTAGACACAGACAGAGCATGCTCTGCTCTATGGGCGGTTGGGTGTAAATGGACTTCGCTGGTCATTACACCCGCCTGCCCTCCAATTTGATGGAGGAGGACGGATCCGCTTTCCTTTTTTCGCTGACCGACCGGACCAGTTTGGAGGTAAGCGGGTGTAAGCAGACACAAGTCCCTCTACATCTGCTACTCCATAGAGGTGAATGGAGGGTCCACCTGAAAAACGGACAAGCAGATCCAATCTGACCGATCGTGTGAAAGGGGCCTTAGGCCTCATTTACACTTGTGTTTAGGGGTATGGTAGAAATGTGCAGCTCAGCTGTGAATTTTTACCACCCCCAAATGCTCCTGCATATACTGCAAAGCAGTGGAGGGGGAATAGTATACACCATGGCCCTGATGATTTATTATCACCGCTGTTCTGTTGGCCCTCAGCCCGCTCCTGTTTTCCCAGGCTGTCCTGCTGTATGCGGATGAGTTGGCAACATACAGAGTGGGGGGAGGGGAACATCCGTGTCTCCCCCCCCCCCCCCCCCGTGATGAATGAAGCCGGAAGCTACAAGGATTATGTCACTTCTGGGTTTAATTCTGTGTTTACCTGGCTGGTACTGGCCAGGAATGCAGCCAATCAAACCGATCTGTGTATGATCAGGTGCCTTAGAGGGCAGGGGAGGGGTCAGGGGTCTGATAGACCCCATATCTCTCCATAAAGAAGACCTGTCACTGCCCCATCTATCACAAGGGATGTTATTCATCACCTGTCATAGCAATAAAATTGAACAAAAAATTCCCATAAAAAAGCAATAATTCTGCCACCAGACCTCCTGCCTAACTGTAATCTGGTAACCTGTAAAGGCTATTAAAGCGCCCCCTATGGACAATGTTAGGTACGGTACTCACCATTTACCAGATGTGCACAATATTCCATCTTGGCAAGTTTGGTATCTATTTACTGAACACATCATATGCTGTACTATTGCTGGGAAGACTGCAAATGCTAAACATAGAATATTTCAAACCAACACATTGCCAGAAATACAATTCTGCTACTCAAGGGGATTTATGGAGAACAGGCCTGGGGGCTTAGGTGGTTAAAGAAACACTTTGCCATTCTCCTCTTCCTCCGCATGGAAATGTTTGTGTAACCCCCCCCTCTTACTGTGCTGGTGTATCCACAATGACCATACATGCCCAGCAATTCCAGCATTGTTCTGATTGGCTGCCCCACTGCCACTTGCCAGGTCTTGTGTTGCCGCCTTCTCTTCTCTTTCTTGCAGCCAGCACCTGATGATACACCCGCTGTATGTCCCTGCTGCCGCAGTCTCCTGGGATATGTGACGGGTTACATCCCAGGAGGCTACAGGAGCCGGGAAATGTCATATATTTGTCTGGGAAGAAAACCACAGAAAAGGAAAATGACTTTACAGCTAAGAAGTGTCTTAAAGTCATTGGAAAGATTTTTTTTTTTAACCACTTCCAGCCCGCCCTACCCGCACACCGCCATTCATGGCCCCGGCTGTCAATCACCGGGTCCCAGCCGGTAATTACTCATCGGCGCACAGTGATTCCCAAGAATCTCCAACAGGGAGGACAATTGTTTTGTTTACTAACAGTCATCCTCTCTGTCAGCTCGGGCACACTGCACAGCACAGCCATCCAGAGCAGTGTGAGAACAGTGAAGCACACACCCCACCCCCTAGTAACACACACCCCCCCTAGTAACACACACCCGCCCCCTAGTAAAACAGTCCCAGCACACAGTTAACCCTTTGATCACCTCTCATGTTAACCCCTTATTGCCCAGAGCCATTAGTACAGTGTCAGGGGCTTTTTTTTTTTTTTTTTTTTTTTAGCACTGATCACTGTATTGGTGTCACTGGGGATGTCAGTGACACCAAGTCAGTCCCCCCCCCAGTGTCAGAATACCTGCTGCAGTCCTGCTATAAGTCACTGATCACCGCCATTACTAGTAAAAATTACAAAAAAAATTGTAAAAAATCCCAATATCTATACCGCCATTTGTAAACACTATAACGTTCACGTAAATCAATTCATTTACACATATTGGGATTTTTTTCTAGCAAAGACACGGAGAAGAATAGATTTTGGCCAAATTTGACAACATTTTTTTTTTGGACACTTGTTTAATAGCAAAAAGTCAGAAATATTGTTTTTTTTTCACAAAAAATACTCAGGAGGGCAGTGGTTAATTAAAATAACAGACACATTATACTGACCTGTTCTGTGTAATGGTTTTGAACAAAGCAGCTCTGATGGGTGGGTGGGGGGGGGGCTTTGTCCCCCCTTCTGGTAGGTTGCACGGGGCCCCATGATTTCGAGCAGTGGCCCTGATAACACCACACACAATGTAACATTTAATATTCACTCTTCTTCTCAAGGTTCATGTAAACAAATCATTGTGAACAATTCTTTTTTCCTTTGTTCAATCTAGACATGGACTCATCCATTCACCTTACCACTTGGTGTCATGTCCAGTCTTTATCTCGTAGCTGTCTGATCCCACCATACCTCCCCCAGATTTATAACCTGGGAACATAAGCTGTAACCACCTTGGAATGTTCTTAGAATCTGTGTTCAGAAACCATGAAATAGAAATATACAGAACAAAGTGGCTTCCAGCATGTCCATGTAGAGATGAGTTCAGGCCGTCCTGTTTCATTCTGTGAGCCCAGAACAGTTCCCACATTTCTGTAGAACCCATTGGTGGTCTCTGGGTTTATACAGATAATGAGAGAGATGATTGAGATGTCCTGTGCCAGTCACAGATTTCCCAGATGATGGAGAATGTCTTCCTCATCCCAAGTTGTATCATTACAGATGGGTGGATGAGGAATATCAGATCCACCACTAATAATCTTAGTCGGGTCCTACAATCTTCCACAAGGTTTTACCTTTAAAGAAAAAGAACTTTCATTAAAAATCCCCCCATCCCCCGCTGTCTATCCAATGTGTCAGTATAACTGAGCCAATCAGATGTGTTCTCAGCCTGTACACATGACAGCCCAGTACACCAGACGTAGTCTGATATCCCAATGGTTGGATGGCCATGAGTGTGCGGGGCCCCTGCCATGGTGAGGGCCCTCAGTATTAGGTGGGTAGTTCACAAGGTGGTGGGGCCCTATAAATGGGGGACACTTATCAAACCCCTTAAGTGTGAGGACAGAGGGGATGGTTTGGTGTGTTTGCATACTGGAGTCAGTTATGAAGAGATGAGATCCCACATCCCACCATCTACATCCAATCTACGTCAGATCTCCTCCCAGCATAGGAGACCACTGATGTACATTGTACGGCTGCAGATTTGTACATTACACATCGCACACATTTCCAGGAAGACAGAAGAATACTTCCCATTAGTGTGTATAAAAATGTCCATCATTTCTTCCAGAGCTCAGCACCAGCTCCCCCTTTTCCATCATCACAGCAACATTTCCTCCTCTAACACTCTCACATTTTATTCTTCATAGATGGTGTGGAAAATGGGGATGTATCTATACACAGAAGAAGATTAGAAAATGGTCTGTGGGAAGTCCTCCCCCCCTCAGGTAATACATGGACCCTGATATGAAGAGAATGTCCAGCATGGAATTATATCAGATTCTCCTGTTCATGGCACTGATTTTATTTTCCTTTTCTTCACATTCAGATGATGATGATTCTTCTGACTGATATCCACTGACCATTATTCCGGAATGATCTGAGCGGGGATCTGTCCTTCCTCCCATTCCTCCATTTTATATTGTATATTGTATTGTTACTCCTCAATGTATTCATTACTACAAAATAAAAATGGGATTTTTAGATCTTCACACCAAAACTGCCCACCACTGGTGAGACCAGCATGCTGGGAAATTCCTGTTCATGACATGAAGATTCCTCCTACACAAGTAGAAGACACTGAACACATGGTGACAGTGCGGTGCGGACAGTGGGGGGCGCTCTACATAACATATAAAGGAACAATGGGTGGACAGAAGATTCCGCACCACAAGGACAGAGGTTACCTTCAGAGACTAAGTGGCAAAAATACTGAATATTTTTGTTATAAAAATCATTTTTATTTTTTTTTGTGTAAAAAATATATTTTCAAATATAAAACCACAGAAATAAAAAACACATTTATCCCCATTAACCCAAGACAGTGTTAACTTCCCACATGACTTCAGACATCCAGATGTGGCCACATCAAATGGGTGGTTCGGCTAGACAGTGGGGTGACCCTCTACTGTACCGGCTTCCCCTCCCCCATATAATAAATGACCTCTCGGGAAAACAACAACTGCTATATAAGGCCAGCTGAGGCTACGCTATAGAGTGTGTTTATGAGCTGCAACAAGTAACAGACAAAAACAAAGCAATCCATGTATAAAGGAACACATCTAGTGTCATCTTCCAGGATTACAATAAGAATTGTCTCTGATATTGTTCCATCTGCAGATAAGGAGACTAAAGCCGACAGGGAGCAGAGTCCATATGAAAGTCCAGCCGGTGCAGTGTCCCCCTTTTCAGTTCATTTGTGTACATTGCGTTCGCAAACAATGCATTAGAGTATTCAGTGCGTTAGTGTACAGTGTGTTAGTGTACAGTGCGTTAGTATACAGTGTGTTAGTGTACAGTGCGTTAGAGTACAGTGCGTTAGTGTACAGTGCGTTAGTGTACAGTGCGTTAGAGTACAGTGCGTTAGTGTACAGTGTGTTAGTGTACAGTGTGTTAGTGTACAGTGTGTTAGTGTGCAGTGCGTTAGTGTACAGTGTGTTAGTGTAATGAGTTAGAGTACAATGCGTTTAAACCATAAGAAATGCAGTCACATTCCGGAGGAGCTACCGCACCAGGTATGATGAACATCCAGTAATGACCTTCTTTAGGCACTAGATGGCAGTAATGATACGGGCCCTCGCCTTGCATTACACAGTGTGGGGACGTTTTGGAGCCTGGACTGGTCTATGCTGCTGGGGATGATACTGCCATCTAGTGCCTAAAGAAGTACATTACTGGATGTTCATCATACATGGTGCGGTATGCACCTCCGGAATGTGACTACATTTATTATGGTTTATTGTGCAATAAAAGTAATTACAGGATAAAGCACTATGCTGAGATTTTGTTTATGAGGAATTACGGCTGACCCTTAGGTGGTTATCTGGAGGGGGCATCCTGGGAGATATTATTCAGCAAGTTGGTCATCAGAGTCCATACGTTAGGGACCAAAAGTGCAGTTAGACCAAAACTCTATGGCGGGCGCAAGTACAGTGAGTTAGTGTACAGTGCGTTAGTGTACAGTCTGTTAGTGTACAGTGCATTAGTGTACAGTGCGTTATTTTACAGTCTGTTAGTGTACAGTGCGTTAGTGTACAGTCTGTGTACAGTGCGTTAGTGTACAGTGCGTTAGTGTACAGTCTGTGTACAGTGCGTTAGTGTACAGTGCGTTAGTGTACAGTCTGTGTACAATGTGTTAGTGTACAGTGTGTTAGTGTACAGTGTTAGTGTACAGTGCGTTAGTGTACATTGCATTAATGTACAGTGCGTTAGTGTACAATGTTTTAGTGTGCAATGCGTTAGTGTTACAATTCCTTAGAGTATTCAGTGCGTTAGTGTACAGTGTGTTAGTGTACAGTGCGTTAGTGTACAGTGCGTTAGTGTACAGTGCGTTAGTGTACAATGTTTTAGTGTACAATGTTTTAGTGTGCAATGCGTTAGAGTATTCAGTGCGTTAGTGTAATGAGTTAGAGTACTGTCACAGAGTGCCCATGCTTCCCCCACCCCCCTTTGCCTGCTGTGACTCAGCCATATCCCTCCACCCCTCCCTCCCCCCTTGCACATTCCTCTGTCCTTGTAGCTTCCATGAACAGTGCTGGGCTGGCCGTTGCTGAGGCAACCTAGCAGCATCCTACATGGCTTTAAAAAGACTGGCACAGGAAGCAGCCCTCTTTCTTTGTTACTGTGCACACTGCTGGAATCATCTTGCTCCCTCCGCTGAATGTCCCAGGGTGGGAGTCTCCGCAGTTCTGCATAAGCTCCTCTTCCAAGGTCAGACCCCGCGGCCCTGCTACCCCCGCTGCTGTTCCTGGCCACTGTGAGGGCCCCTGCCTGCTGATTGCCGGCTCCTGGAGGAGCGGGCTGCTGTGAGAGTCCCTGGAAGCTGCCTGTTGCTGAGCGTCCACAAGTCGCCTACCTCCCTGGAAGCCGCCTGCTGCTGAGCGTCTGCAAGTCGCCTACCGTGAGTGTCCCTAGAATCCATGAACTGCCCGTGGTGTGCTCACAGACTACCCGTGTCCTGAACTGTCCCTGTTGTGCGCACCAACCTCCCCCGTGTCCTGAACTGTCCCTATTGTGTGCACAGGCTACCCGTGTCCTGAACTATTCCTGTTGTGCGTACCGACCTCCCCCATGTCCTGTTGTGTGCACAGACTACCCGTGTCCTGAACTGTCCCTGTTGTGCGCACCGACCTCCCCCGTGTCCTGAACTGTCCCTGTTGTGCGCACAGACTACCGGTGTCCTGAACTGTCCCTGCTGTGCGCACCGACCACCCGTGTTTTTGAACTGTCCCTGCTGTGTGCACCGACCACCCGTGTTTTTGAACTGTCCCTGCTGTGTGCACCGACCACCCGTGTTTTGAACTGTCCCTGCTGTGTGCACCGACCACCCGTGTTTTGAACTGTCCCTGCTGTGTGCACCGACCACCCATGTTTTGAACTGTCCCTGATGTGTGCACTGACTACCCGTGTCCTGAGCTGTCCCTGTTTTGCGCACAGACCACCCGGGTCATGAACTGCCCTACTACACGCCTAGACTACACTTTCTTAAACCACCCCATGGCGTGCCCAGAGTATAGCTACCTGTGATGCCCCTGAGTGCTTGAGCCATCGCTACCCGTTGAGTCCCTATGAACCCGATATCCCTAGAAAGCTGGGTGGGAGCTGTGCTAAGCCAGACTCCACAGCTAGAGTCCCGTTGAGTCCCCGAGACTCCTGCCCTGGGGAAGGTTGCCCGCCTGTTGCCCGAGACTCCAATCCGCTGTGCAGTCACGGAGGGAGCTCAGCTGAGGTGGGACCCTCGTGATCAGGCTCTGCCTGGGACCCCCCAAGCCTAGGGGGAAGATTGTTCGCCTGCTGCCAAAGACCTCAGTCCAAAGGGGGGGAAGACCGCACAAGCCACCCTGCTGGAGAAGACCCCCCTATGCATGGAATCGTCCCTAGTTTGCACACACATCACCCTCCCCATTTCCCCATTGAGTGTGTGTCATTTTGTTGTTTCAATAAAGCTTTGTGGGTTCCCCATCTTTTCTGCGTGTTCTGTCCTGCCTACGCTTCCGTCACAAGTACAATGCGTTTAAAACCATAAGAAATGCACTCACATTCTTAGGGTACAGTGCATTAGTGTACAGTGCGTTAGTGTACAGTGTGTTAGTGTACAGTGCGTTAGTGTACAGTGCGTTAGTGTACAGTGCGTTAGAGTACAGTGTGTGTGTACAGTGCATTAGTGTACAGTGCATTAGTGTACAGTGCATTGGAGTAAAATACGTTAGTGTACAATGCGTTAGTGTACAGTGTGTTAGTTTACAGTGCGTTAGTGTACAGTGCATTAGTGTACAGTGCGTTAGTGTGTACAGTGCGTTAGTGTACAGTGTGTTAGTGTAATGAGTTAGAGTACAATGCGTTTAAACCATAAGAAATGCAGTCACATTCCGGAGGAGCATACCGCACCAGGTATGATGAACATCCAGTAATGACCTTCTTTAGGCACTAGATGGCAGTAATGATACGGGCCCTCGCCTTGCATTACACAGTGTGGGGACGTTTTGGAGCCTGGACTGGTCTATGCTGCTGGGGATGATACTGCCATCTAGTGCCTAAAGAAGGACATTACTGGATGTTCATCATACATGGTGCGGTATGCACCTCCGGAATGTGACGTCATTTCTTATGGTTTATTGTGCAATAAAAGCTTTTAAAAGAAAAAGCCCAAAAAAATGGTTCCATCATTGTAATCCATCATCAATCGTAGCGTCCTGTGTTGTCCCAATGACACCGACTCGCTGAAATAAAAAAAAAAACAAAAGGACGCTCGCCGACCCATTCGCACCCGCCGAGCACTCACCACAATATGACAGGTCTGACAGTTGCAGGTCAGATGTATGCAATAGGGAGGAGCTAGCGGTGATGTCAGCAGTGACGTCACCACTAGCCACGCCTATCCCCCCTCTTTCCTGCCATGGCAGGCCTGTGCTTAGATCAAGGGTCTGGTAAGGTCAAGGGGGGACCCCATGCTCCCCCCCATTTTGGGGGAGTGGGGTTCCCCTTAAAACTACTACCAGTCCTAAAGGATATGGTATGGCTTTTAGGGGGAACCCCACCCACTAAAAGGTCTGGAATGGACAAGTTTTTTTTAATTTCTTTTAAATTAAAAAAAAAATATCAGTCCAGCTGCAGCAGGTTCTATACATTGTACAGATCTTCAGCTTTGCAGGTATCACCCCTGTCTGAAGCTGCAGTTGGCATTACAGAATTATCACCGTGGATATTGGGAGTTGTGTGTGCTCCTGAGAAAACTCTGCCAATGGTGATTCACAATTGTCTGACACAGAAAAGACTCTGCTGCAGCCTTTCACCTTGTGACTTGCTAAAAAGTTGTACAATATGATCATGGAGGGGGGATGGGACAAAATGTAACACTGATCTATCAGCACTGACTTCTGCTCCCCCCATCCACTGAAGCTTCAACACCCCCACAATGACCAGGAATACATCTCCATGTCATGATTTCTGTGTTCTATCACCGACACGTCACATGTACAAGAGAGAAAAAACTTTATTCACATTAACATCTCCTTTCCTGACTCCTCCTCCATCACCAGGACACATCGAGTGATCATAAGATACAACACCACAATGATACATTGTATTAGGATCCATTATAAGAGGGATCCTATAGGATTCTATTAGAGATTCATTCTACGGGAACATATTACAGTAGGAGCCATTATAAAAGGAATCCAACAGATTTTTATTAGTAGATCCATTCTATGGGAACACATATTAGGATCCATTATAAAAGGGTTCCAGTAGAATTCTAATGGGGATCCATTCTATGGGGACACATGATATTGGGGATACATTCCGGTACCATTCATCAGATGATATTATTATAGTCAGATCATTATATTGGGG
Organism: Staurois parvus; assembly: GCA_951230385.1. Classification (NCBI taxonomy): domain Eukaryota; kingdom Metazoa; phylum Chordata; class Amphibia; order Anura; family Ranidae; genus Staurois; species Staurois parvus. The sequence continues at coordinate 172,735 of CATNWA010016460.1, read as the reverse complement.
ATAGATCCCATGTTTTCTGTCACTAGTAAATCTCGGGATCATTTCTTCATATGTTTCCTTGGAGATTTTTCCATCGATTTTCATCTCTTTCTCTCCATTTATAGATTGATTATTCATTTTTATTTCTTCACACAATAAAATCATCCATAGAACAAACTCATTGTAAATGTATTAATAATAATGATAGATAGATAGATAGATAGATAGATAGATAGATAGATAGATAGATAGATAGATAGATAGATAGATAATAGATAGATAGATAGATAATAGATAGATAATAGATAGATAGATAGATAGATAGATAGATAGATAGATAGATAGATAGATAGATAGATAGATAGATAGATAGATAGATAGATAGATAGATAGATAGATAGATAGATAGATAGATAGATAGATAGATAGATAGATAGATAATAGATAGATAGATAGATAGATAGATAGATAGATAGATAGATAGATAGATAGATAGATAGATAGATAGATAGATAGATAGATAGATAGATAGATAGATAGATAGATAGATAGATAGATAGATAGATAGATAGATAATAGATAGATAGATAATAGATAATAGATAGATAGATAGATAGATAGATAGATAGATAGATAGATAGATAGATAGATAGATAGATAGATAGATAGATAGATAGATAGATAGATAGATAGATAGATAGATAGATAGATAGATAGATAGATAGATAGATAGATAGATAGATAGATAGATAGATAGATAGATAATAGATAGATAGATAGATAGATAGATAGATAATAGATAGATAATAGATAGATAGATAATAGATAGATAATAGATAGATAGATAGATAGATAGATAGATAGATAGATAGATAGATAGATAATAGATAGATAATAGATAGATAATAGATAGATAGATAATAGATAGATAGATAATAGATAGATAGATAATAGATAGATAGATAGATAGATAGATAGATAGATAGATAGATAGATAGATAGATAGATAGATAGATAGATAGATAGATAGATAGATAGATAGATAGATAGATAGATAGATAGATAGATAGATAGATAGATAGATAGAACATCCCTCCTCACTGGCCAATAGGAACATGTCAGTCCGGTAGTTGGACCGATATTCTACCCAATCACAGTGATCAGCGACAGAGGGAGAAATCTCACTTATTATTTATAGTAGAAAAGCCTGAAGGACACCAACTGAGGCCCCACCCACTGCTTTATCCCATTGGCTGAACATTCAACCAAATCACATCTCTCCTCCCTGTGACATCACCAATCTCTGGGAGGAATCAAATAAAAACACAGAATGGAAAGTGAGCGCTATAGGATAGCTGCTGTGACACCAAAAAAGGTACCAAAAAACCTTCTAAACCAGTAATATACAAAGCAGGTGCAGCGCTGAGATAAGAATGTCAATTATCAAATAAAGCGCAATGAATCAAAAGGTGGAAAGGCAATTATAAAATATATATGAACCAGCAAAACAATAATAAACATATCACTGTATCAAATAGTATTCAAAGTGATTATAAGTGCATGTAAAGTGACCATAAATCATGACATTAATGAGTCCATAAAGGGACAAGGTGATGACAATATATTGTCACTGCAAAGTGACCAATCACCAGATGCGCAATCAAATCACGCATTAAAGATATAAACTCTCAATGGTCAGCCGGAGGTCCTCTTAAGGATATGCACAGCCTGGTCTGGAGTTCCCTCTCTGAATCATCAGTGGTCAGCAGTACCTCTAATACTGCTTAACCACCCACAGAGCTGTGTAAGGAGAATGATAGAGGTACTGCTGACCACTGATGATTCAGAGAGGGAGGACCTCCGGCTGACCATTGAGAGTTTATATCTTTAATGCGTGATTTGATTGCGCATCTGGTGAGTCCGCAATTCTTCTATTACCCGGCACACCACCATATTATTGGATATAGAAAGCCGATCACTATACTTTGAGATCATAATACTGGATCCTAAATTGCATCAATTTCCTTTTTGGACATTGATTTATCACTATTGTCACTTTATTTAGCACCATTGGTCACTTTGCAGTGACAATATATTGTCATCACCTTGTCCCTTTATGGACTCATTAATGTCATAATTTATGGTCACTTTACATGCACTTATAATCACTTTGTATACTGTTTGATACAGTGATATGTTTATTATTTTTTTGCTGTGTTCATATATATTTTATAATTGCCTTTCCACCTTTTGATTCATTGCACTTTATTTGATAATTGACATTCTTATCTCAGCGCTGCACCTGTTTTTTATATTATTAATCTCTGGGCGGAGTTCTCACATCTCCCAATTCCTCCCACAGATCTTTATACAACCTCCCAATACCCATACCCCAGCATGGAGGGGCTCAGTGAAGGTGGTGGTGAAGGTGTGGAGGTGTCGGATCGGATCACACAGATCATAAAAGGAGATCCGCCCGGCCTCATAATCCAGATATATCCTGACTCTGGTACTGGAGAGATTGGAGGGTAAGAGGCTCACTTTATTGTTATGTATTATTACATAATGATCATCAACCCTGACCAAACCCCAGGACTTGTTGTTTTTTCCAATCTCTGACTGCCCTCCTCTCCTGTCTATACTGGGGTAACACATCCCGATTCTCCATCTATCTGACCCCTCGACATCCACTTCCCAATAATGTCTCCCTGAGGAGAAACTCCGACTGCTCAACACCTGAGGACAATCCTGAAATCTCTCTGGTGTTTCTGAATGATTCTGGTATCTATCTGACCTGGATACAGTTTTCCTGTCATCTGATATCTGTAGAATATTATGAGCTGTGTTTCCATCCAGTAATATGTCCTCAGCTCCCTGTATATAGAAGGATACATTTCCCTCTGTTATTATATCAGATAATGTGTGTAATGTGTGTGATATCCCAGCCACATCCAGCCCCCCTCCATCATGGAGGAGCTCCTCATGTCTCTCTCTGTCCTCATTATCTCCATCCTCAGTATCACACAAGTCACCTGTGTCTGATTCCTGTAGGACAGTCAGTGGATCCGTCATGTTACATAGCTCCTCAATGTCACGCATCTTCCTGGACAGCTCCTCCTTCTTTATTTCCAGATCCCGGATGAAATCCAACACAGAGGAAGATGCATGCTCTGCCCTCCCGGAGATCTCCCTCAGGACTCTCTTCTCCAGGTCTTCCAAACGCCTCCTGAGATCTCTAAACAGGGCAGTGACTCTCTCGGTGTCACCAGCTGCTTTTTCTTCCACTTTCTTCCTGTGTTCCTGCAGACTCTGGACTCTTTCCTCCATCTCCTCTCTCTTTGTCAGAAGTTTCTGCAGAACATTCCTCAGTGTCTCCTTCTTCTTCTCAGAAGCCTCACCCAGTGACTCCATCTCATGTCCTTTATGTCCTCCAATCATACAACAGGACACACAGATACAGGTCTCATCCTCAGTGCAGTAATACTCCAGGATCTTCTTATGGACGGAGCATTTCCTGCTCTCCATGGACAAGGTGGGGTCACATAAGATGTGTTCTGGGGACTTTTTGTGGACTCTCAGGTGTTTATCACACAGAGAAACCTCGCAGTGTAGACAGGATCTAACAGCAGGTACAGGAGAGTCCACACAGTGAGTACAGAACACCCCGGACTCCTCCTGATCAGGCTGAGCAGAAAGCAAATTCTCCATTATGTTACATAGAGTTATGTTCCTCTGCAGAGAAGGCCGATCTGGAAACTCCTCTCTGCATTCAGGACAGGAATATCCTCCAGACCCCTCCTGTGTATCCAGCACACGATCGATACAGTCCCGGCAGAAGTTGCGTCCACATTTCAGGGTTCCAGGATCTGTATAAATGTTCAGATGGAACATTCTAGCTCAGCTCTCAGATCAGCAGATGCCATCTCTGCCAGAAGAAGAGAAATGTCGGTGAAAGTCTCTGACTTCGGGGAAGAATGCAGTTGGGAGGGTCACATCCTCCTACACAGGGTGAGGCTGGATCCGTGATATTTGATGCAGATAGCAAAGTACAGAAGAGGGAGGATTTTTCTCACAGTAGTAAAAATAATCAGATTAGAAGAGAGAAAGACAGGTGTAGAGAGGGGAAAGGTGGACATGGCTGCACCAACCTGGATAGCGGGGTGGTTATACAGAATCTGAGTCTACTCTTACTATACACTGCACACATATACAGCCCTTGTATCCCTGCAATATACCCAATTATTCTGCAGCACCCCGACATGGAGAGAATTCTGATGGCGTTCTTTATAAATAATTGAATTGGCCAATTGTAAAATCTAAGGTCATATCTAGAGCTGAGGAGTAGAAGCCACAACACCTCTTTCATCTTCCTGTACATATTATGTTTTCCATCACATGAATGGAGGAGGGGGATTCTTCATTCATACAGGGAGTTATTGGGCATCAATGATAAGCAGGCTGTCTATATTACAGAACAGCATGAAACACTCCTTACATTAGAAGCTGATCTTTGGTAATGTCACTGAGAATCCTGGGTGATGTCATTCATCAAATTTGGTCTATGACATCACCCTGGATTCCCTGCTGTACATCTAATTTACTGCAGCTGGGAATCTGTCAGTTATGGGTGGGGTGTGGCATGTACAGACTGGCAGGCAAGGGTTTTTCTATCATGGTTGACATGGATTACCTCTCTGGACACTGGGATTGACTTGGTTTAATGTAGCTCTACCCCCACAGGAGCCGCTGGAAATTTTGGGTCCTCTGCTCTTGTCTAGCACTGTGTGAGGCCTCACCCTCCCTGACACCAGCAGAATACCTTCTCTGTAGGCCCCCAGCAGACACACAAGAATTGCACACACCACCCTTTAAAAGATATACAGACTGTCTTGGCAGATTGAAGTCATAAGGTATAACAGAGCAAATTGGCACGTGAACGTCAATACACATAAACACAACAGTAACTGTATAACACATTCCACAGGGGTGCCTATTAAACATCAAATCTCATCTTACACTGTGACCTCAAGAGAATAAACAGTAACTCTCTGTATGGGATGAAACACCTCAAGTGACCAGCACGGGTAAACAAAAAATCAGGGCAGACTATGTCACTTGAGAGCTCTCTAGCAAAGGTTAGTTTCAGGCCTTGATTTAAACTTTATAGTTAAACATAGTTCTGCCCTCAGAATAGGAGTAACTTGGACAAGTCTTTGTGATGAATCTTCTGGCAGGTACGTTGGGGTCCTTTAAAACCGTTGGTGCGCATGGTGATAAGTTCAAGTCAACAGATGGGGTGTAAATGCAGTATATTATGAATGTTGAGTTTGGTAAGAGAATAAACTCCTTTAAAGCAATGAGTACAGAGAAAGGGGGGGTCAAGATGCAGCAATCGGGGGGAGGGTGGCTAGGATGTTATGCAGCAGTATCAATCACATATGAAAGCAAGAACAGAGTCAGCACTCTGGAATACAGAAAATACTTCTGGGCCATGAAGGGCTCTGCCTAAGGCAGCTTGGCAATGCATGCAGCAGCAGAGGTATTGGGTCTCTGATTATGAATTGCCAACAAGTGAATGCAGCTTAGTAATGGCTCTGGGGCTGTAAGTTGCTAGCAAGTGGTTACAGCTCAATAATGGATCTGCAACCCTCTCATCAACTGTCCTCTGAACAGTCCTCCAATGGTGATGAGTTAACTGCATGGTAGGGGGCCCCCTTATCTTGTGTTATAGCAATGGTGGCAGCCGAGGAGACTACGACCATCTCAGTGGCTCTAGATGACAATGTACTGGGTCACCACAGTCCCCGTACCTCCTATACTGCAGTAGATACACTCAAGTTCAGCCTCCTGGCTCTAGTGTAGTCTAGTCTAGGAAATCCAGCACAGCAGCCCCCTCACCCGGCACAGCACAACACCTTCTCTCCAGTCCTGCTCCAGTTGGCGTGCTCCACAACTGCCCTGACTCTTTCCTGGGATTTTCCTTATATCTGGCCCCTCCTGCTCTGAAGTGTCCATGGGCACAGGGATGATTATGATTCCAATCCTCTTCCAAACTGCATCTTCCAGACTGCTCCTGTGTAAATCCAGCCATAGCTAAATAATTCATAGCTGACATCTCCACATTTATGCACTGCTTTGCCTTTGAACTTAGGTTAGCTGGCTACAAAGGGCCAATAAATGGGCTTTTGAATAAGCAAGCCCCCTCGGTATAAAGGGTGGGTCTGAGCATCCATATGGACAATTAGGAAAAAGGCGAACTTTAAATCCAAATGTAAATTTGGACTAAACATTCACTGTTAAAATGTTTGGATTAGATCCAAACTTTAAGGACTTTCTGCAGGAATTCCTTCCACCAAACATCCCACAATGCATTGCTTGAGCCATCATTGGTCTGGTCAAGTACAACTTTGGTCAATGTTGGTTCACAGTGAAGTTGCAGCCCACACACTATAAAAGGCTGCTTTCCCAGTGAATGTGTGAGGGAGGGACTACTGATATTTGTTTCAGGGAAACACAGGTTAGTGTTGTGTGCTTTCAGTATCATAGTAGTTGTAGGGTTTAGTGTTACATACATGTAGGCAGGTGCAGTCTATTTTATCTACTGTAAGTGGTGCTTGACTGCAGCGGCATTGCAGTTGGAGGGAAAGTCAAGCAGAACATGGTTCATCTATGATTTCCGGGGTCACCTGGGAAGCTATCTGATTGGATGCTGCTGCTCCATGTGACTCTGGCAGCCATCTTGGGTCAGGCAGAGGCTATTTAAGCAAACATATATATAAAAGTGCAGAGCATACACAAGGCTATTTAAGGCCCTGGTTTCCAAGTTTGTTGTGCATTTTGTGTGTTGGTGGTATAGGAACAGGTCACTCATCTGACAGGGAGAGGTTCCAGATGAGCAGGGAAAGGATAGGGACACACCATCCTTCCTAGAGACCTCGTTTGGGCTGTATTCTTCTTTTCAAGACAGACACTGCCAATGCATCCGAGACCTGCTCTGCTACACATCACTGTTGCATTCTGTGAGTGTTCCTGATTAGGTGTCTTCCCACCGGGCTTGAGTGAATTGCCAAACTTTAATTCTAATATACGTTCTGCTCTCTGCAAGTGGACTCTTAGTGTTTACTGCCACAGCATGCTGCACCGCCCCACACTTGGTGGCAGTCTGCAGAATATGCCCCTTCTTGCAGCGATTGCAGAAGGAGGAGCTGGAACCATCATAGCACCACTCAGATCGGCTCTGGCTCTGGTGCCCAAGTTTAATGGCTCCAATATTCCTCTGGCTGAGTGGGAGGAGAGAATTGAAAGTGCTCTGTGCCTCTAGCAGGTTCCCGCCTGGCTGATCGCAGAGCTGGCTATTCATGACTAGGAAGATGACAGGCACAGGGGTGATGGTGCTGCCTGAGGAGGATCAGGCCACTCTGGAAAAAATAGTGGCATGCCTGGAGGGCCTGTTCATAGAAAATGTGGTGGTCTCAGAGTTGAGGTGGAGATTATTTGACCGGAGGCAGGGGGATGAGAGCCTCACTCACATTGTGGTAGCACTCCAGAGTCCCTAGAAGCACCTGGAAAAGAAGAGATGTGCACATCTGTGCCAATATTACTACCTCAGATCATCTACTGAGGGACCAGTTTTTGTGGTGGGAATGAAAGCTGGACCAGTCAGGAGAGCCCTACAGGAATAAATTAGAGAGTAATCCTCCATCCCTTTTCATAATGTAGTGGTGGACATGTGAATGGCAACAGAAAGATGCAGCAGCAACTGTGGTAGTGACAAAAAGGTATGAACCATTGCACTTGAAAGAGAGGCCCTTGGCTCCTTCACCCCTGTCAGTCATACACACAGCATTGAGTTAACTCACTCAGGACATGGCCTCCCTGAAACAGGAAATGTGCTCAATCAAATCAAATTCAGCCTCTCCCACTAAGGGTGAGAATCTGTTATGGAGGGACCCAGAGGAGGACCAGAAGTGCTGGCGGTGGGGTCACTTTGGAAACAGCTAAGAATGTGGCTGGCCTAAATCCAGCACACCCAAGCTGCCATTAAACTAGTGGCTATTGGGGCAGAGTGATTTCCCCCAAGACAATCAACACAAGGTCCCGGCAGACTAGAGTCCATGGTCGCACAGAGTCCAGTAGTGACTGCCCTTGTTAACGGGCTAGAGGTTCCATGCCTGATTGACTCCTGTTCCAAGGTCGCTGTCATTTAGTATGACTTTTACTCCCAGTAGTTTGGGACACAAGACCAAATTGACTCCTCATGGCTATCTGTCAAGGCAGCAAATAACTTGCCTAAATTGGTAGAAGGCATCACCTGGGTGAAGATCCAGCTCGATGACCAGGTAATGGATTGAGTAGGGGTGGTAGTGATTTATGGCCCATTAAGTTCAGCTGTACCTACTGTCCTGGGCATGCATGTCTATAAGGACTTGGACTTACCCTACTTACTTGTTAAATTTGAGCATTCCAGCCAAAGTGGGGCTGTGATCTGCAAGCTTATATCGCTCCCCAACCATTCCACCCTTGCAGACGTGTACATAATGTCCTGTCATTGTATCTCTAAGCCCGGGGTAGAAGCCATATCGGCTGCTCTTCATGCAGATATGGCTTTGATGAATGAGTCTCAATACCAACTACTGCTAGAACAGCTAGACATTACCATCTAGGACTACCAGAGAATTCTGGGATTTGTTGTGGATTACTGCAAGCTAATTGCATGTACACAAGGATGCCTAGCCCTTGCCCCGGGTAGAGGACTCACTTATGCTACTGAGCCAAGCCAGGGACTTCTCCATCCTTGACTTGGTGAATGGCTACTGGCAAGTTCCAATGAGGGATCAAGATTGCAAAAAGACCACCTTCATTGCACTCCTGGGTCTGTTCAAACTTAACCACATTCCCTTTGGGCTAAGTAATGCTCCTAGCATGTTTCAGCACTTAACAGAGCTGAATCTAAAAGGGGAGGGTCAAGTGATACAAAAAGTAATACCTGTGGGGGATGAACTAATGGAGAAAATACATGTACAGTTGTTAGGTGGGGCCAGGATAGGCTTCTCTAAATAGAAAAGTTTTCAGGGATCACCTAAAAGTGGACAGTGTAGGAGACAAATTAGGGTAGGGAATACCATACGATGGGAGAGGCTCGAGAGAAGTCCTGGAGGTAAGCATGGGAGGAGGTGAAAGGGGAACTAGAGAGCAGGAGGTCTTGGGAAGAACAAAGAGCAGTTTGGTTGGTATTTGAGACTAGTTTAGTGATATAACTGGGGGCTGAGTTGTGGATGGCTTTGTAAGTTGTTGTTAGAATTTTGAATTTCATTTGTTCGGTGAATGGCAACCATTGCAGGGAAGGGTGGCAGACACTATGTAAAGGTAACCCAATGAGGAGGCAGTTGCAGCAGTCGAGGCGAGAGATAACTTGGGAGTGAATTAGGAACTTTGTGGTGTCATTCATTAGGAAGAGGTGTATTTTAAAGAAATTGTGGAGTTTGAGATGGCAAGTTTTGGAAAGTGATTGGGTGTGGGACCGAAAGGAAAGTTCAGAGTCCAGGACTACACTCAGCACCCTGGCGTATGGGGATGAGTTGATGGTTGTGCCATTGTTCCTAACAGAGAAGTCAGGGGAAGAGGCATGTGAGGGAGGAAATATTTGGAGCTCGGTTTTGCATAGACTGAGTTTAAGGAAATTGTGTGACATCCAGAATGATATGTCAGTCAGTAAGTTAGTGATGCGTGAGGAGACGTGATGTTGTGAGCTGAGGGGTATTATTATTATTATTATACAGTATTTATAAAGCGCCAATAGTTCACTTAGCGCTGTACATTACAAAGATGGACAGAACATGTGACAGAACAATACCAATACAATGCAAAACATGAGGGGATCGAGGGCCCTGCTCTTTGGAGCTTACAATCTAGGAGGGAGGGGATGGTGGCACAGGAGGAGATAGCTGTGGGGGATGGAGTGGTAGGAAGAGTGGAGGAGGTCGGCAAGTTAGCAGGGGGTGGGGTAGGCTTCCCTGAAGAGGTGGGTTATCAGGGTGAGCCTAAAGGAGAGGAGAGTAGGTGATAATCTGATGGGTTGTGGCAGGGAGTTCCAGAGGATGGGTGACACCCTGGAGAAGTCCTGGAGGTGGGCATGGGAGGAGGAGACCAGGGAACTAGAGAGAAGGAGGTCTTGTGAGGAGCGGAGTGTGCGTGTTGGGTGGTACTTGGATATTAGGTCAGTGATGTAGTTCGGGGCAGTATGGTGGACGGCTTTGTACGTCAGTGTTAGGATTTTGAATTTGATCCGTTGCGCAATCAGAAGCCAGTGGAGGGATTAGCAGAGGGGGGTGGAGGACACTGAGTGGAGGCCAGTGGAGGGATTGGCAGAGGGGGGTGGAGGACACTGAGTGGAGGCCAGTGGAGGGATTGGCAGAGAGGGATGGAGGACACTGAGTGGAGGCCAGTGGAGGGATTGGCAGAGGGGGGTGGCGGAAACGGAGCGGTTGGAAAGGTGAATGAGTCTGGCAGCCATATTCAGGATCGACTGAAGCGGGGATAGCCAGCGGCGAGGCAGGCCAGTGAGGAGGGAGTTGCAGTAGTCGAGTCGTGATATGATGAGGGAGGGGGATGAGCTGTTTAGTGGTTTCTGGGGTTAGGAACGTGCGGATTTTGGCGATGTTGCGGAGGTGGAGTCTGCATGTTGTGGAGGTGGAGTCTGCATGAGTTTGTTAAAGATTGGACTTGGGGCTGGAAGGATAGGTTGGAGTCCAGAATGACACCAAGTACTCTGGCCTGCAGGGCGGGTTTGATGGTGGTGTTGTTGGACGTGATGGAGAAGTCAATGGGGGGTGGGGTCCGGGCTGGGGGGAAGACAAGAAACTCGGTTTTGGAGAGGTTCAGTTTAAGGAAGTGGACAGACATCCAGTCTGATATGTCGCTCAGTAGGTGTGTGATTCGGGCAGAGACCGAGGGGGTGAGGTGGGGGGTTGAGAGATAGATTTGTGTGTCGTCGGCATAGAGGTGGTATTTGAAGCCGTGAGAGTATATGAGTTGGCCAAGGGAGGAGGTGTAGATGGAGAAGAGAAGGGGCCCGAGGACAGAGCCTTGAGGGACCCCAACAGAGAGGGGGAGTGCGGGGGAGGTGGTAGCATTATAGGTAATGCTGAAAGAGCGTTGTGACAGGTAGGATGAGAGCCAGGAGAGAGCAGAATCTCTGAGGTCGAGGGAGTGTAGTTTTTTTGAGGAGGAGGGGATGGTCGACTGTATCGAAGGCCACAGAGAGGTCAAGGAGTAGGAGCACTGAATAGTGGCCATTAGCTTTGGCGGTTAGCAGGTCATTGGAGAGTTTGAGTAAGGCAGTTTCGGTGGAGTGTAGGGGACGGAAGCCGGACTGTAGGGGATCGAGGAGGTTGCTGTCGTTGAGGTGGAAGCTTAGGCAGGTGTAGACTAGGCGCTCAAGGAGTTTAGATGTAAATGGGAGCAGGGAGATGGGTCTGAGGTTGTTCGGGTCATCTGGGTCCAGGGAGGGCTTTTTAAGTATGGGGGTGATGTGTGCATGTTTCAGAGGGGAGGGGAAAGTGCCGGAGGAGAGGGAGAGATTAAAGATGTGGGTGAGGGAGCGTAGGATGGAGGGGGAGGGAGGTCGTAGGAGTTGTGAGGGGGATAGGGTCGAGGGAGCAGGTGGTGAGGCAGGTATCAGAGAGGATCTTGGAGACTTCCTCAATGGTAGTAAGGTCAAAGGTGCGGAGTGTTGGGGGAGCTTCAGTATGAGGAATGTAGGGTGGGGTGGAAGAGGAGGTCAGAGCAGTGGTGGGGCCGTGGGAGAGGGGTGATGAGGGGGTAGCTGTGTGAGGGGGAACTGGGTTGGAGGGAGTTTGAGCAGTGACAAAGTCCCTGCGGGTTATGTCGAGGGAGAGGGGGGATGAGGGGGTAGCTGTGTGAGAGGGGACAGGTTGAGAGGGGCGTGTGAGTTGCGGCGATGTCCTTGCGAATTGTGTCAATCTTGTTTTTTAAGTGATTGGAAATCTCAAGGGCAGTGAGTGAGGTGCTGGGTGGAGGTGGGGGTGGCGAGAGTAGAGAGTTGAAGGTGGAGAAGGGTCGGCAAGGATTGGAGGAGAGGGCCTTGATGAGGGTCAGGAAGTAGGCTTGTTCGGCTGCGTGGAGGGAGGAGGTGTAGGTATGGAAGGCAGATTTGTAGAAATAATATTGAAAGCCATGGGATGCTATCAGCTGACCCAGGGAGGAGGTGTAGATTATTATTAGGAGAGGTCCAAGAACAAAACTTTGGATGACTCCGATGGAGAAAAGAAGAGGAGAGGAGGAGGTAGAATTGTAAGTGATGCTGAAGGTGTGGTTGGATAGGTAGGATGAGAACCAACAAAGAGCACAGTCAAGGAGACGAAAGGAGTAAAGGTTTTTGAGGCGGAGGGGGGTGGTCAACCATATCAAAGGCATCTGAGAGGTCCAGAAGTAGGAGTACAGAATAGTGTCTATTGGTTTTAGCTGTTAGTAAATAATTTGTGAGTTTTTGTAGATCAATTTCCATGGAGTGTTGAGGATGAAATTCAGACTGAAGGGGTGGAGAAGGTTATTCTTAATGAGTTGGTTGTAGACAAGGTGTTCCAGGAGTTTGTACGAAAAAGGGGAGCAAGGAGACCGGGTGCAAGTTGTTAAGAATGGTGGGGTCCAAGGAAGGCTTTTAAAGTATGGGGGTGACTAGTGCATGTTTTAGAGGGTTGGGGAAGATACCAAATAAGGGGGAAAGATTGAAGATGTGAGAGTGCATTTAATGGAACCGGACCCAGCCTGCACTTGGGTATTTCCATTGTAATACCGCTTCCCTGTCTGAACACCGTCCACGGACATCACCGCTGACCATATGAGACTAAACGAGACCAGTCTTGAAATAAATCAGGAAATAGACTGCTTTATTTTAACACAGATACCAGATATATACATTCAATGGAACAATTCCCCCCTCCTGCATAACAACACAGAGCGGGGCAAAACACATCTAGCAACAAGAGACACATCAGCAGACACCCCCCCCCACCAAGCCAATACACAAACACATACATCCCATAATAGTTTGCTCCCATGCAAGACACACAATAGAACAATGGGAAACAACCACATGGCATTAAACAATGAACAACCCCACCTATACATGTCTACACAATATTATGACATATCACCCTGCACCCCTAACAGGCACAGGGTGACTTACACATAAGAGGGATATGGGGAGCTGAGACAGGGGTCTCCCCACCTCTCCAAAGTGAACTGTTTTCCATGGGCCCCCCCACCCAAAGTGACTCCCATCACAGTGTAGGATAGAGCCATCAGGTGACCGCTGTATTTGAGAGGGAACAGGGTCCAAGGGACAGGTGGTTAGGTTAGGTGGCCGTTAGGAAAAAGTTTAAGAACTTTGCCTATAGTATCAGGGTTGAATAAGGGAAGTGCTGGTTGTACCTGTGGACATGGGGTGTTAAGTGGGTGGGATATCTGTAAAGTTGAGATTTCATCACAAATTGTATCAAATTTTTTTTTTCAAAGTGATTGGTGATCTCCTGAGCGGTGAGTGAGTTAGTGGGTGGAGGCAGTGGAGGATGAAGTAGAGAGTTAAAGGCAGGGAAGAGTTGATGGGGACTGGATGAGAAGGTGTTAATGAGAGTGATGAAATAGGTCTTGGCTTGGAAGTCTTTGTGAGACTTAGTCTTATGCCACAAATGCTCCAGAATGGGCTGCATTTTTTTAGATTTATGGTATTTCTGGTATCGTCCATTTGTCAGGGGTGTGGGGGTTGGGGCCTGATTCTGTGTGTAGTGAGAGAGGCGAGCTTGTCCAGGGCGAAGGACAGGAATCTATTGAACCCAAAAGTGACTAGGTTGGGGCAGGACATGTGTGAGATATTGCCATACAGGTGGTCAGTAGCAGAGTGGAGAACAGAAGGGTTACTGTTCTGAAGGTTTCTACGGGTAATTGTTTGGCGGTTGGAGGGAGAGGAGGTGGAAGACAGGGAGACAGCAAAATGGTGGTGATCAGAGAGGGGAAAAGGATTGTTGGAGAGGTTGAATGGAGTAAATAGGTAGAACACAAGGTCGAGGGTGTTGCCATTAGAGCAAATACAAGCATATAGCCATTGCTTCAGGTCAAATGAGGAGGTTAGACTAAGAAGTTTAGAAGTAGCAGGAGTGTCAGTATTAACTATGAGGTTTAAGTCGCCGAAATGATTGTGAGAATTTCAGAAGAGAGAAAGTAGGGTAGCCAGGCAGAGACGTCATCAAGGAAAGTTGATACTGGTCCTGGGGGCTTGTAGATAACAGCAATTCTTAAAGAAATTGGAGAAAATAGATGCATACAGTGAACTTCAAATCATGAGAGGGACAGAGAGGGAGGAAAGTGAAGAACCTGCAAGGTGCTCTGTGAGGATAGAAGGATTCCCTCTCCCCTCCATCCACAGGGTCTGGTGGAATGAGTCTAGAGAAGACCATTGTGGGAGAGGGAGGCAGGTTAAGTAGTGTCGGAATCGTGCAGCCAGGTTTCCATAATAGGAAGTAAATTGAAGTAGTTGGTAATAAAGAGGTAATGAAGAGAGGTGAGTTTGTTGCAGACAGAGCAGGCATTCTAGAGGGCACAGGAAAAAGGGGGGCTGGATTTGGGAAGAAGAATGGAAACTAAATTGTGTGGATTGCGGCTGCTGCCAGAGGGTGCAGGGTGATGGGTGCGTTGGGTGCAGTTACATAAAGGAGGCCCAGGGTTTGGAGACATGTCTCCAGAGGTTAAGAGAAGCAGAAGGGTGAGGGAGGTAATATGGGAGTGTGAATAATATTAGGGGACGTGCCTCAGCATCCTGGGGGGTTTATTAGTGTGTGGGATCAGAATTAGGAGGAGATGATGAGTGCAGTGATAAGGGGAGGACAGAAGTGAGGGGGATATATACAGACTGTGGGGTGGAGAAGAGGGGTGAAGGAAGGAGAGTTTAATTAGAGAGGACTCAACAATGAAAAGGAGAAGTAGAGAGCGCATGTTACAGAGAGGAAGGAGAGCTAAATGGGGAAACAAGGTCACTGGCAGTTCGATTTTTTTCCAGAGTAGCTTGCTGTAGATTATCATTATTATTATTATTATTATTATACAGGATTTATGGCGCCAACAGTTTGCTCAGCACTTTACAATATAACGGGAGACAATAAAGTTCAATACAAGAGGGAGAGGAGGGCCCTGATCCATGGAGCTTACAATCTAGGACATTACGTGCAATTGCTGAAGTGCAAGAGCTAAAGTGCCACTTAATTAGCAAACACCTATTTATTGGAAGAACCCCAACATGCGTCCCCCTGGCATGTGTCCCCCATAAAGGTGATCTAGATTTATACTGTGCTGGGTAGGTGCAGAATTTGTCAATGCATCAATCAGAAGTTAATATAAGGCACACAGCTAGCTTAGCAACCTTTTCACACCACATTCAAACTGCCAGAGGACAAGGAGGGCGGGGTTGTAAAGATAAAGATCTGTCATAATTTAGGTAAGAAACCTAAAGACAAAAGAAATATCACAATAATGTGAGCAGAGCTACAGGTGGATGTGAAGCAGCAGTAACAACATACAGTAAATGCAAAGTTTACCAGAAAGACATTGACATCGGTCAGTCCATATTCAGTTTTAAGGTAGATGGGGAGTAGCAGTAACATAGATGCAAGTTCACCTGTGAAGAGAGGGAAGAGGTGTTCAGATAAGTAAGAGTGGAAGTGCCACTTAATTAATGAACCCACTTTACTTGAACAACCCCAACATGCACCACCCTAGCAAGTATGGGTGAAACTCAAGCCCAGCAAATGCTGCCTGAGACAGATAATCCAGTATCTAGGACACATTGTAGAGGCTGAGGGGACCTCTCCAGAACCAGCTAAAGTACAAGCTGTGTAGGACTGGCATCCCCCAAAAACTGTCCCTGAGTTACATTCCTTTCTGGGACTGGTGGAATACTACCGTGGCTCCTACTGTAAGTTCACCCAAATAGCTGCCAAGCTTACTAAGCTGCCGAGCGGCTATGCCACCCAGAAGAAAGGTGGTTCTTTGCCCTCCATTCAAGTCCAGATGCATCAACCCCAACAACAGACTTTTTAAACACTCAAAAAAAAAAGCTGACTTTGGCACCCTTATTGGCCTCTATATACTCCTGCATGCCCTTCTGTGTGTATACGGATGGGAGTTCACAAGGTGTAGGAGCTGTATTGGTGCAGGTACTGGATGGCTGTGAATGGGTGACCACATAAGCAAGCTGCAGCCTTCGGCCTACTGAAAAAAAAAACATAGTTACAGCTCCTTCAAATTAGAGTTGCTGGCCCTAGTGTGGGGCATTGCCGAAAAGGGGCGGACATAGAGGTCTTCATGAACAACAACCCCCTTGCCTATCTGGATACAGAGAAACTTGGGACGTTGGAACAAAGATGGGTCACCCGCCTGACCCGGTTTAAGTATAGGATCCAATAAAAGCCTTGAAAGCTTAAAGTGGTTCTGAGGGCTCAAGGTTTTGTTTTTGCATGCATTGTGTGCATGAAGGTAAAAAACCTTTTGTGTGTAGCAGCCCCCTCAACACTTACCTGAACCCTATCCCAATCCAGCGATGTCCATGAGAGCATTGGTTCTCTGGGGACTCCCACTCCTGACTGGCTGAGGCTGCTGTTAATCACAGCCAGTGAGCCAATTAGGAGAGGGAAGGGGCGGGGCCAATCCACAGCTCTGTGTGTGTAGATGGACACAGAGGGCTGTGGCTTGGAAGTGCTCCTGCAGGAGGGAGGGGCAAGGAGCGCTGGAAGGGGACCCAAGAAGAGGAGGATCCGGGCTGCTCTGTGCAAAAACCATTACATACAGCAGGTAAGTATAACATGTCTGTTATTTTAAAAAATACAAGACTTTAGTATCATTTTAGCAATCATACTGATGCCCTGTCCCCTTATCTGGTGGATCACCCAGGGGAGGAGGATGTGGACTCTAGCCAAGAGGAACATTGAAGCTGCCCCTGTCCTGCCCACGACCGTCATCTTGTAGTCCGTCAAAGAGCAAGACCCCAGCCAGGATTTGCCAAAATCTACAACCTAAAGGAGTGGACACTGGTTCAACAGAAGGATCCTGATCTCAAGCAGGTGCAGCGCTACCTCTCCCAGAGGCTTGAGATTGACTCGAGATGCAGGACAACGTACTTTATCACCAAGCATGTACTCCCATTTAGCAGCAGGACATTCTACAGATTGTGGTTCCTCCAAATCTGCAGAGTGCTACATAACACAAGTGGACACTTTGGAGCTGACAGAGCTAAGTCCTTGGTCAGGAGGTACTTCTTTTTCCCACAGCTGGCAGATTGGGTCCAAAAGGCTTGTTGGGAGTGTGAGACTTGACCAGTACATAAAGTCCCTCCTTAACGGACCAAATGCATGATCATCACCACCTCAGAGCCCTTTGAGCTGGTCACCATGGATTTTCTAACAATCTCCAGGTCACCCTCAGGGTATCGCTATGCCTAGGTTTTTGTCGACCACTTCACCAAGTTCTCAGTCGTAGTCCTCACTAAAGACCAGACAGTCCCTACCATAGCTAAGTTATTTTGGGAGCATGTGGTCCAACCCTACAGGTGTCCAAACAAATATTCTTAGACCAGGGCCTGAACTTTGAGTCAGTGATTATGTCACTGTGCCTCCTCAGTGGCATCAGGAAGTCACATACCACCCCCTACCATCCGCAGGGCAATGGAGCTTGTGAGCGGTTGGACCATACCCTGCTGGGCATACCATGGACTCTTGAACAAGGGCACTGAGATAGATGCCTGTGGTATGGGCCTACAATATCATGGTTCATTGGGCTACAGGCCACATGCCCTTCTTCCCGATGTGCTATGGCCAGCTGCCAGTGGATCCCCTGCTGGGCTCTCCAGTGAATTTAACACACTGGTCACATAGCACTTGGGTACAGGAACATTGGGATTGGTTGCAGAAAGCTGAGTGTTGGACAAACACAAGGACTTGGCCAAGGACTCTTCCTTAGGGGAATCAGGGGACCAGGTGTTGGTGAAAAAATACCAAGAATGAGCAAGGCAGTAAACTGGAGCCCAAGTTGGAGCGTACTGCCTATCGGGCTGAACAACAATCCTGTAAGAAAACAAACCTCAGTACATGTTGGAAGGAGAAGGCTGTCACATGCTGATACATATGTGCATGCTCATAATTCTGAGCAAAAGCATAATGCAAAACAGGCATCGGTACACTCTAGCAAATGAAGTAGCATGTGCAGAAAACAAATACGCATGCACACATGCACACGTATGAGCACTGGCACTAAACTGTCTATATAAGCTGCACTCTGACATGAATGGATTGCTGAGTGGTCTTCAGCTAGTTCCTGCTTTACCTGAGCTTTGGCCCGCTATACCTGCTTACCTGTGCACGACTCGGCTCGCCCCTCACCTGTCCCTGGATTTCTGCCTGCCTACTGCGATCTCAGCTTGTATTCTGATGCTGCTCCTGTCTTTCATTCCTGTACCTCGCTGCCAGGCTGTGTACCGACCCCGGCTCATATCCTGACTCCATCTCTGCCTGTTGTTCTTGTACCTTGCTGCCAGGCTGTGTACTGATCCTCATATCCTGACTCCATCTCTGCCTGTTGTTCTTGTACCTTGCTACTTGGGTGTTGATGACCTTTTTTGGGCAGTGGCCTGGCTACACTCCTGTCTGCCAAGCAAGTTTCACCGTGTTCCAGTTCCAGGTCCCTGCCTGGTGATTTACGGTCATCTGCTTGCTGCAAACCCCAGCTGGCACTACCTGCTATACCGGCCCTCACGCCACTCTGTGTCCCTACACTCCCTGTAATCACAACCAGGGGTGTTGGACAAGAGTTGCAAGAGAAGCCCCCTCTCCAGCTCGATCTTCACCAGGTACATGACAAATCCTTTCCTCCAACTCCAGTATATAGTATAATCTCAGAGGAACCCGATCCTGCCAAGAGACGTCTCCACCTCAATCTGCTGAGAGCTTGTGTGCTAAGTGGCAACTGTTCTGCCAAGCCAGCAGGAAACAGAGAAATATTCGATCCTGTGGATGTCCCACCTTTGCAGGAAGTCGACGTTGAATGGTGCCTGCCTCCTCTCTCTGCCTCTCCTGATTTGAAAGCAGGCAGCCCAATTATAGCGACAACAGACAGTTCTTCCACAGTCTGTCCAGGTGTGACCGAGGAGTCGGCCTTGGGCTCGGGTGAAGGGGGTAAGGAGGACCCCATTGACCACCATCCACCTATGGCCCCAGAGTCACAACTGAAAGATACTTACAACATGGTTCCACCGAGGACACTACTGTCCACTGCCCTTTGCAGTCTAACTGCGGACAACTCTCTGCAAAGTACTCTGAATTTGTTCTAAATAATAAAAGGAATGCGCTAATAAATAAAATCTCAAATAATATATATCAAAAATAATACATCCAAAATAAAATGTCCATATTAGATCATGTCAGAAAAATATATATCCATAATTATAGGTGCAAAAATTATAATGTCCACAAAACTTAAGTCCAATCACCATAAAGTGACAATCAATATTGCAATCTTGTATAAACAATAGACACCGTGAAGAAAATCCACCACCAAATAAATGAATAACCTCACCAGAGCTATATGCTGATAAAATTATAAATCAGCATAATTGCTATTGCTCTGGGAGCGATGATCTGTTGAGGTTTCCAAAGGTTTGGGAGCAATACTCTGCAATCAGCCAATCAGCATGAATGAAGAAACTCTGATATCAAACAGTCATCCTCTCTCTCTCCAAGAATAATGGCAATGCTGGGGAATCAAGAAGAAATATAATGGTGCAATACGTTCGTTAAAACTTGAGCTTTATTATAATACCAATGCAAACTCACAAAAAAGGTGTCTGAGCCGACGCCAGCAATGACAGCCTCTGCAAAACAACAAGGAGGAGCGTCGCTCACCGCGGTAACCCAGCCGACAGTCTCCAGGAACGTCCTGACGTCACATCCATGAAGCCCCAATAGTAATATGGTGACACTGTACTGTTAGGGTGACAGTATGTTAAAAAAAACATAAATAATACTATAAAAAAAAAAAAAAAAAAGAAAGATGTAAAACAAAATTTAGAAAAATTATAATTTTTGGTTATAAACTAATTTGGGTTATTTTTTTTTTTACTAAAAAGATAACTGAATAAATTTTGGCCAAGATTATTTATTTGCTAAATATTATAAGAAAAACACTTTTTTTTCAAAATGTTTGGACTTTTTCATTTATATAGCAAAAAAAAAATAAAAATCCCAGCGGTGAATAAATACCACCAAAATAAAGCTTTATCTGTCTCAACAAAATGCTAAAAAAACTCATATGGGTACAGTGTTGCATGACCGCGCAATTGTCATTCAAAGTGTGATAGCGCTGAAAGCTGAACATTGGCCTGGACTGGAAGGGGGGGAAAGTGTTCGGACTGGAAGGGGGGGAAAGTGTCCAGACTGGAAGGGGGGGGGAAAGTGTGTCCGGACTGGAAGGGGGGAAAGTGTCCGGACTGGAAGGGGGTGAAAGTGTCCGGACTGGAAGGGGGGGAAAGTGTCCGGACTGGAAGGGGGGGGAAAAGTGTCTGGACTGGAAGGGGGGGAAAGTGTCCGGACTGGAAGGGGGGGAAAGTGTCTGGACTGGAAGGGGGGGAAAGTGTCCGGACTGGAAGGGGGGTGAAAGTGTCCGGACTGGAAGGGGGGGGGAAAGTATCCGGACTGGAAGGGGGGGAAAGTGTCCGGACTGGAAGGGGGGTGAAAGCGTCCGGACTGGAAGGGGGTGAAAGTGTCCGGACTGGAAGGGGGGGAAGTGTCCGGACTGGAAGGGGGGGAAAGTATCCGGACTGGAAGGGGGGGAAAGTGTCCGGACTGGAAGGGGGGAAAGTGTCTGGACTGGAAGGGGGGGAAAGTGTCCGGACTGGAAGGGGGGGGAAAGTATCCGGACTGGAAGGGGGGGGAAAGTGTCCGGACTGGAAGGGGGGTGAAAGCGTCCGGACTGGAAGGGGGTGAAAGTGTCCGGACTGGAAGGGGGGGAAGTGTCCGGACTGGAAGGGGGGGAAAGTATCCGGACTGGAAGGGGGGGAAAGTGTCCGGACTGGAAGGGGGGTGAAAGCGTCCGGACTGGAAGGGGGTGAAAAGTGTCCGGACTGGAAGGGGGGGAGGTGTCCGGACTGGAAGGGGGGGAAAGTGTCCGGACTGGAAGTGGTTAAGGAGGGATGGGCTCCTCCAGGCATACCGGCCCTTAACCTATCCATTGATACATGAGCTCCTACTATGGAGGCTGTGGAAGTTTTAGTTAGTTGCGCAGTATACAGAGGACCCTTGACATGAGACTGTGGCTTGCGCCTGTATCTGCAAATGTGTGCAAACAAAACCCTCTGTTTTTAATGCATACTGTTAGATGAAGTCACACTGTTTGTCTCGCAGGCTGGCTGGTAAGTGTTGGTGGGAAATCTTTTGTCTGTCTTGTGACTTACCATAAATACTAATATACTAAAAATTACAAAAACATGAAATAAATAAATACCAAAATGCTACAATATAGAAAGAAGTGTGCTGAGGTTCTGAATCAATCATGTGCAGTCTATTGGATCGTGCTTTGCTGGGTTTTTTTGCCTTCCTCTGGATCAACTGTGGGTGTAGAATTATAACTTTTTTTTTTTTATTTATTTTTTTTAATGGTTGAACTGGATGGACTTTTGTCTTTTTTCAGCCAGACTAACTATGTAAGTTTATCTCCTAGTGATGACTTATGACAAATGTAAATGCCTATCCAGGTGCATGCATACAATTCCTGAACCTTCCAGAGCTGTTATCCCAAAAAAACTGCTCAAGGCTGCACCAGAATTGTGATTCCTCCTGTGTCACCACATTGCTCACAATGCTCTCACCCTAAACATATGACCCCCATACAATGTAAGGTCATATAATACTTGCTGTATAACCATCAGGGTCTCCTAGGGTCTTAGATGCCCGCCTGTATGCTCGTAGTACAGTCACCTGGACCTCCTGCCCACTAGAGTGCCCACTTTACACGCCTTAGCTGTCATCCAGAAAAATGGGTGCAGGTCCCTTTAAGGCTTGTTACCACTCATGCGGCCATGCTGTGTGCTCAGATGTGACATGCCAGGACAGCAGAAACCGCCTCCAATGTGTAGGATCCACTTGCATCTACTTAAAGCACATAGATATACCGCTGTGCAATCAGATTGCATCCCTGCACTGCATACAGCCTGGGCACAGGCGGCAGGGCTTCTCCTCCCCACACAACACATACTGTAGCTGAGTTTGGATTCTTTTACACACAACCTCAATCTGCACAGCATGCAGGAATGGGAGTAGAAGCTTTGTCAAGTGTCCTGGCAACAGCGACCCCTGTCCTTCATTCTGCTGACCCTTGTCCTCGGCTCAGCTGACCCCTGTAAAACTGCCCTGCTGGCCCCTGTCCTCTTCCCTTCTGGCTCCTGTCCCCTGCCCTGCTGACCCCTGTCCTCCTCCCTTCTGGCTCCTGTCCCCTGCCCTGCTGACCCCTTTCCTTCTCCCTTTTGAATCCTGTCCCCTGCCCTGCTGACCCCTGTCCTCCTCCCTTCTGACTCCTGTCCCCTGCCCTGCTGACCCCTGTCTTCCTCCCTTCTGGCTCCTGTCCCCTGCCCTGCTGACCCCTGTCCTCCTCCCTTCTGGCTCCTGTCCCCTGCCCTGCTGACCCCTTTCCTTCTCCCTTCTGAATCCTGTCCCCTGCCCTGCTGACCCCTGTCCTCCTCCCTTCTGACTCCTGTCCCCTGCCCTGCTGACTCCAGTCCTCCTCCCTTCTGGCTCCTGTCCCCTGCCCTGCTGACCCCTGTCCTCCTCCCTTCTGACTCCTGTCCCCTGCCCTGCTGACCCCTGTCTTCCTCCCTTCTGGCTCCTGTCCCTTGCCCTGCTGACCCCTGTCCTCCTCCCTTCTGGCTCCTGTCCCCTGCCCTGTTGACACCTGTCCACCTCCCTTTATCCAGGGCAGGGGATGGGACCTGTCCCGTCCCATCCCCTGCCCTGCTGACCCCTGTCCTCCTCCCTTCTAGCTCCTGTCCCCTGCCCTGCTGAAATCTGTTGTCCTCCCTTCTGACTCCTGTCCCCTGCCCAACTGACCTCCCATCCTCTGCCCCCCTGACATTTTTTACTGCACCCCCCCCCCCATATCAGAAAGGCTAGATCCAGCCCTGGTGATGTACCTCAAGGCTCAGTGTTATTAGTGGTGTACCCCAAAGTTCAGTGTTAATGGGGTGCCCCAAGGTTCAGTGTCCTTGGTGTACCCCAAGGCTCAGTGTTATTAGTGGTGTACCCCAAGTCTGAGGGTAATTAGCGGTGTACCCCAAGACTCAGTGTTATTAGTGGTGTACCCCAAGGTTCAGTGTTATTAGTGGTGTACCCCAAGGATCAGTGTTATTAGTGGTGTACCCCAAGGTTCAGTGTTAGTGGTGTACCCCAAGACTCAGTGTTATTAGCGGTGTACCCCAAGGATCAGTGTTATTAGTGGTGTACCCCAAGGTTCAGTGTTATTAGTGGTGTACCCCAAGGATCAGTGTTATTAGTGGTGTACCCCAAGGTTCAGTGTTATTAGTGGTGTACCCCAAGGTTCAGTGTTATTAGCGGTGTACCCCAAGGATCAGTGTTATTAGTGGTGTACCCCAAGGTTCAGTGTTAGTGGTGTACCCCAAGGTTCAGTGTTATTAGTGATGTACCCCAAGGATCAGTGTTAGTGGGGTACCTCAAGGATCTGTGTTATTAGTGGTGTACCCCAAGGATCAGTGTTATTAGTGGTGTACCCCAAGGCTCAGTGTTATTAGTGGTTTAATCCAAGGTTCAGTGTTATTAGTGGGGTACCCCAAGGTTCAGTGTTATTAGTGATGTACCCCAAGGTTCAGTGTCATTAGTGATGTACCCCAAGGTTCAGTGTTATTAGTGGGGTACCCCAAGGTTCAGTGTTAGTGGGGTATCCCAAGGATCAGTGTTATTAGTGGTGTACCCCAAGGATCAGTGTTATTAGTGGTGTAATCCAAGGTTCAGTGTCATTAGTGATGTACCCCAAGGTTCAGCGTTATTAGCGATGTACCCCAAGGCTCAGCGTTATTAGTGGGGTGCCCCAAGTTTCAGTGTCATTAGCAGTGTACCCCAAGGCTGAGTGTTATTAGTGGTGTACCCCAAGGCTGAGTGTTATTAGTGGTGTACCCCAAGGCTGAGTGTTATTAGTGGTGTACCCCAAGGTTCAGTGTTATTAGTGGGGTACCCCAGGGTTCAGTGTTGGGACCCTTACTTTCTAATATATTTATAAACAATATGGGGTCGGGGATTATAAATCCCATTTCAGTCTTTGCAGATGACACCAAGCTGTGCCGGGGAATAACGTCCTTACAGGAAGTCCCCAACTTACAAGCCGACCTCAATGACCTCGCACCGCACACCCTGCAGCCAGGCGGTGTGCCCACCGTGAGTTGGGACCATGATTGGAGCGGCTTTCTGCTCCTTATGTTTGACTGGTTTGCTTTCAAGCTGGCCGTCCATATTTAAGGTCTCTAGTTTCTCTTATCACTTTTCTAGCAAACAAAGGTGGGGATCCTTGATAGTTTAACATTTGTCAGTATTATTGTCCGGGCAAAAGCTAAAACCCTTCGTGAGGATTCGTAATCACTCTCCACCTGAGCTCAGACTGAGCTGGCTTTGTGCATCAGTGGCTGCTCGATGCAAGACGTCATCGTGTTGGTGCACGGTGTAGCTTGGGGGTGTGGCCACCACAAGTTGGGACCTTGATTTGAGCGGCTTTCCGCTCCTTATGTTTGGTCGGTGTTGAAACTGACCGTCCATATTTAAGGTCTCCCGTATTTCTTACCAAACGCTGTGTTTGCCCATATGAGCGATGGACATATCCCCATTTGGTATGTTATACATGTAAGCTGGCCTTTATCTGCCTTCGGTTTGAGGGGCTTTTCATCTTGGCATATTTCTCACCACTCCCATCTTTTTTCTTTGTTTTTTTTATATATTCATAAGATGATTATTGATATTGTCCATCCTTTGGGAAACGGTGGTTACAAATGATTGAAATCCCAGGATCTATTGGCAAGTCCTTCATCCCATTTTCCCCCTATGGACATAATGTTCTATGTAAGATTCGGCCCATATGGATCATTATTTAGGTCATACTTTCATGTGCCAGTTATATATTTCTGAGCGTTATATCTTCCATTTTCTATTTTTTCTATAGCACTAGTGACACCCTCAGCTCCCTGTTCTCTCCTTCTGGGGGACCCCAGTGGTCATAGATTTTTGAGACTCAGGAGCCATTTCCTCCGGTGTGACACCATGTGCCGGCAACATACTTCATTGAACAAGATTTTATTGTATTTTGGTGACCTTGCATATTCTCATGGATACATCACAGCGGCTAAATGGTTAACACTTCCGCCTGGCAGTGCTAGGGTCGTTGGCTTGAATCCCAACCATGGCACCACCTGCCTGGAGTTTGCATGTTCTCCCCCTGTGCCTGCGTGGGTTTCTTCCGGGTACTACGGTTTCTTCTACACTCCAAAGAGATGCGTGGAGGTGAATTGTCTCCTGTCTAAATTGGCCCTAGTATGGTATGTATGAATGTGAGTTAGGGACCTTAAATTGTATGCTCCTCGGGGGCGGGGACTGATGTGAATGGACAATATACATGTAAAGTGCTGCGTAAATTGATGGCGCTTTATAAGTATCTGAAATAAATAAATACATCACACTAGGTCGGTGTATACGACCTCCACCTATGTTACACTAATATCTTCTGTGTAAAACGATGACTTCAAATGCATGTTTTTCATGTTGCAGACAAAATCCTGAACCAGAAAACATGAAGAAGAGTTTGTGTCGAAACACGTTGGATATTGTTTCATGCTTCTGTTGTATGGGTTCTGTTAATGTGTACTATTTTTTACTTTCTGTCATCTGGTCAACATTCTAAACATATATATTGTGAATTTTATTTTGCATAAACTTTATTAAATATCACAAAGCATTTTTTGGGCCATTTTTGAGGCAAGAAAAGTCTCCACCTGTTAGAGGGTACCGTTTTATTTGTATTAATTGTCATAGTTTACCATACATTTACAATTTCCTGATTGCACAGATGTTTCTGGTTGTAGCGTGTTGTGGTTTCATTCGCACACACATGGTATCTGATGTTTGGCACCTGCTGAAGTGGATGAAAGTCCATTCAGATTGAACCCGGAGCTCATCACCGATCACCGACACGTCACATGTACAATAGAAAAAACTTTATTTACATGAACATCTCCTTTCCTGACTCCTCCTCCATCACCAGGACACATCGAGTGATCATAAGATACAATGTCACAATGATGCATTGTATTAGGATCCATTATAAAAATAGAATTCTATTGGATCCCTTTTATAATATATCCTAATATAATGTGTCCCCATAGAATGGATCCCTAACAGAATCCTACTGGATCCCTTTTATAATGGATCCCAATATAATGTGTCCCCATAGAATGGATCACAAATCAAGTTCTATTGGATCCCTTTTATAATGGATCCTAATGTATTGGGTCTCCATAGAATGGATCTCCAATAGAATTCTACTGGATCACTTTTATAATTTATCCTAATATAATGTGTTCCCTTAGAATGGAACACCAATATAGTTCTATTGGATCACTTTTATAGTGGATCCTAATATAATGTGTCTCATAGAATGGATCACCAATAGAATCCTATTGGATCACTTTTATAATGGATCCTAATATAAAGTATCATTGTATCATATACTGTGTCTAATTAATAGAACTGGAATGTGTCCCCAATATAATGTGCCCCCATAGAATGGATCACCAATAGAATTCTATGGGGATCACTTTTATAATGTATACCCAATATAATGTGTCCTCATGGAAAGGATTGCCAATAGAACTCTATTGGTGATTCATTCTATAGGGGCACATTATATTAGGATCCATTTTAAAAGGGATCCAGTAGGACTCTATTGTGGATCCATTCTATGGGGACACATGATATTGGGGACACATTCCAGTTTTATTCATCAGACATTATTATAGTCAGATCATTATATTGGGGATAGATCCCATGTTTTCTGTCACTAGTAAATCTCGGGATCGTTTCTTCATATGTTTCCTCGAAGATTTTACCATCGATTTTCATCTCTTTCTATTTGTAGATCGATTATTCATTTGTATTTCTTCACACAATAAAATAATCCATAGACCAAACTCATTGTAAATGTATTAATAATAATGATTGAGACCATCTACAAATTCTAATCTCAGATAGATAAAATAGGGTGACGTGTAAATATGGAATGAATATGTCTGTGACCTCAGGCACTTTTATTTATACAGTATCCCCAGAAGTGAGTCCACCCCTCCCCCCGACTGTATACAATGTGTGTGTGTGTATATACCCCAGACGTGAGTCCACCCCTCCCCCTGACTGTATACAATGTGTGTGTGTATATACCCCAGACGTGAGTCCCCCCTCACATTTGTGTAAATATTTGATTCTCTCTTTTCATGTGACAACACTGAAGAAATGACACTTTGCTACAATGTGACGTAGTCAGTGTACAGCTTGTATAACATGGAAATTTGCTGTCCCCTCAAAATAACTCAACACACCGCCATTAATGTCTAAACCGCTGGCAACAAGAGTGACTCCACCCCTTAGTGACAAAGTCCACATTGGGCCCAATTAGTCATTTTCCCTCCCCAGGGTCATGTGACTCGTTAGTGTTACAAGGTCTCCGGTGTGAATGGGGAGCGGGTGGGTTACATTTGGTGTTATCGCTCTCACGCTCTCATACTGGTCACTGGAAGTTCAATATGGCACCTCATGGCAGAGAACTCTCTGAGGATCTGAAAAAAAGAATTGTTGCTCTACATAAAGATGCCCTAGGCGATAAGAAGGTTGCCAACTACACTTCGTGCCACAAAACCATGGCTGTCCTCCTGCCTGATGATCGCAAGAAGAGATATTTTGAAAAAGTGGGTCTCCAGCAGCCCCCCGAATATCTCAGATGTCAAAACAGACCTTAATGCCCTTCTTCGTCTGGACCAACTCGATTCTCTAACCTCCTCCCAGCAGCATAGAGAGGAGAAATGTATTGGAAAATGGAGACTTTATATTCAACAATCCTTTCCGACTCCAGAGCAGCAGCTACTTCTTTGTGACTCATCTGTAATGACCCAACCTGGAAACACAATCCAGTAGTCTGGATATTCTGTATTGCTCCATCCTGTCTTCTGTTATCATGATTATGTAACATGGGCATACTAGGCTCATTATGTTGTTACTGCTCTCTTACCACTCCTAGTCAGCCAAACTAAACTTCTATCCAACCGTTCTCTCCACCGTCTCCTATATACTTCAGTCCCCTTCTTCTAACCTCGACACTTCGTCCTTTCACATCCCCAACCAAGTGAGGCCTTACGACACCTGCAGTACCCTCCACCCCATATTGCCTTCTTCTGCCATCCCCCTAGCTCCTTAACCATTTGACGCCCAGCCAATAGCTGTATGGCGTCCTCCCGCACATGCCAAGCTTGCGCTTGCAGAGCCGTGCAGCGGCACGATCTGTCACCGGCCGTGTACCTCCCTCGGACACGGCCGATGACAGATCTGAGTACTGGCCCCCATTGCCTGTACCATGTGACCTGCTGTGACCAATCACAGCAGGTCACATGACAGTTGTATACAATGGATGGCTTCATTCATGCCATCCATTGTATACTAGTGTCTAGCTGTGAATGGTCACAGCAGGTCACATGCACATGTCAGGTGATTAGCTGTGGCCAAATCACAGCTAAGCACAAAAAAAAAAAAAACCTGAATGAATCGATGTCATTCAGGTAAATGCTTGCTTATAGCCAAGTAATTCTTTGCTATAAGCAAATTGTGTAAAAAAAATAAAAAAAATACTGATCACTTCCCCAAAGTAGTACAATGTTACTATGGTAACATTGTACTACTTTGGTCATAGTGAAATATGAAAAAAAAATCTTAAAAAAAAGAAAAGAAATGTAATAAAAAATTCTAAATAATAAAAAAAAGTTAAAAAAATATATTTATTTTTTTTCACACTGTCACCAGTCAGTGTCCCTGATCACCGCCATGCCAGTTATATGATGACGCTGTACTGCACTGGTGACAGTATGTAAAAAAAAAAAATAGTGAAAATAATTTTTTTTATTTTTTCATTTTCCGAAAAATTATGACAAAAAAAATACAACTTAAAAAAACTCACCATGCCTCTTATGAAGTACGTCAGACTGTCTACTCTGCAAAAAGGGGTCATTTGGGGGATATCTGTACTGTCCTGACATTTGGGGGATATCTGTACTGTTCTGACATCTGGGGGATATCTGTACTGTCCTGACATTTGGGGGATATCTGTACTGTCCTGACATTTGGGGGATATCTGTACTGTTCTGACATTTGGGGGATATCTGTACTGTCCTGACATTTGGGGGATATCTGTACTGTCCTGACATTTGGGGGATATCTGTACCGTCCTGACATTTGGGGGATATCTGCACTGTTCTGACATTTGGGGGATATCTGTACCGTTCTGACATTTGGGGGATATCTGTACTGTCCTGACATTTGGGGGATATCTGTACTATTCTGACATTTGGGGGATATCTGTCCTGTTCTGACATTTGGGGGATATCTGTACTGTCCTGACATTTGGGGGATATATGTACTGTTCTGACATTTGGGGGATATCTGTACTGTTCTGACATTTGGGGGATATCTGTACTGTCCTGACATTTGGGGGATATCTGTACTGTCCTGACATTTGAGGATATCTGTACTGTCCTGACATTTGGGGGATATCTGTACTGTCCTGACATTTGGGGGATATCTGTACCGTTCTGACATTTGGGGGATATCTGTACCGTTCTGACATTTGGGGGATATCTGTACTGTCCTGACATTTGGGGGATATCTGTACCGTCCTGACATTTGGGGGATATCTGTACCGTCCTGACATTTGGGGGATATCTGTACTGTCCTGACATTTGGGGGATATCTGTACTGTTCTGACATTTGGGGGATATCTGTACTGTTCTGACATTTGGGGGATATCTGTACTGTTCTGACATTCTTGGACCTCAAGAAATTAGATTGGCTGTCAGTACTTCAGGATTGATCAATATTCAGATCTATACCATAGTTTGTGAACTCTATAACTTTCCTACAAACTAAATAATACATCCTAATTTGGGTTATTTTCCCCAAAGACATGTAGCAGAATACATCTCGGCCTAATTTTATGAAGAACAATTATTTATTTGTAAACTTTTATAACAGAAACAAAGAAAAATAAGTTTTTTTTCAAAATTTTCAGTCTTTTTTTGTTAATTTAGCAAAAAATAAAAACCCCAGCGGTGATTAAATACCACCAAAAGAAAGCTCTAGTTGTGTGAAGAAAATGATAAAATTTTAGTTTGGGTACAATGTTGCATGACCGTGAAATTGTCATTCAAAGTGTGAGAGCGCTGAAACGTGAAAAATGGCCTGGGCAGGCAGGGGAAAAATTGCCCGGTATTGAAGCGGTTAATTCACCCTTCGTCTAACTACTAAACATATACAATGTGTTCTGGGAAGGACCCCTCCAGCCCGCTGCTACTTCATCTCCCCTTCTCTTTTCCTTTGTCCTTATTCTTCAGTCTCAGCTCTCCCACACCTTTTCTTTCTCTCTATTGCTCCCTTTAACTTATCGGCTTCTTCTCTCTTTTTCTATCTTCTTTCACATACGTTTTTTCTTCTCCCTGCAGTAGTTTCTGACCCATATACATGACACTCATCATAGTCTCAGTTCTTCGGCACATAGCCATTACGCCACAACCTGCTATCACCTATATACCTCAGGGTACGTTCTCACATACTTCTACGCATCCTTCTACATCTCTGACTCACAACACCCTTCTCCTTTTCTTTTTTCTAAACCGTTTTTTTTTTCAGAATCTCTGCTCAGATTTTCCTGATGATACTGCTGCAAACAACTGACTTCTCTTCCTATTCTGAAAACTCTTCAGAGATATCACATACTTGGAGAATTTCTTTGTTTAGATTATCTATACAAATCTATTACTATCGCCTGTGTTGGTTATTATGTCAGTAATATGAAGATGCTATGTTGTTGAGATACATCCTTGGAATATTTAACCTGCTCAGGTTTTGTATAATTGAAAACCCAATAAAGATTCTAAAAAAAAAAAAAAAAAAAGAAGGTTGCCAAGACCCTGAAACTGAGCTGCAGCACGGTGGCCAAGACCATACAGCGGTGTAACAGGACAGGTTCCACT
The DNA here is from genome assembly GCA_951230385.1 of Staurois parvus. Classification (NCBI taxonomy): domain Eukaryota; kingdom Metazoa; phylum Chordata; class Amphibia; order Anura; family Ranidae; genus Staurois; species Staurois parvus. The sequence continues at coordinate 141,369 of CATNWA010016460.1, read as the reverse complement.
CAGAACAGGCCTCGCCATGGTCCACCAAAGGAGTTGAGTGCACATGCTCAGCGTCATATCCAGAGGTTGTCTTTGGGAAACAGACGTATGAGTGCTGCCAGCATTGCTGCAGAGAATGTAGGGGTGGGGGGTCAGCCTGTCAGTGCTCAGACCATACGCCACACACTGCATCAAATTGGTCTGCATGGCTGTCGTTCCAGAAGGAAGCCTCTTCTAAAGATGATGCACAAGAAGACCCGCAAACAGTTTGCTGAAGACAAGCAGACTAAGGACATGGATTACTGGAACCATGTCCTGTGGTCTGATGACACCAACATCAACTGATTTGGTTCAGATGGTGTCAAGCGTGTGTGGGGGGCAACCAGGTGAGGAGTACAAAGACAAGTGTGTCTTGCCTACAGTCAAGCATGGTGGTGGGAGTGTCATGGTCTGGGGCCGTATGGTGGTGGGATTGTCATGGTCTGGGGCCCCATGGTGGTGGGGGTGTCATGGTCTGGGGCCGTATGGTGGTGGGAGTGTCATGGTCTGGGGCCCCATGGTGGTGGGGGTGTCATGGTCTGCGGCTGCATGAGTGCTGCCGGAACTGGGGAGCTACAGTTCATTGAGGGAGCCATGAATGCCAACAAGTACTGTGACATACTGAAGCAGAGCATGATCCCCTCCCTTCGGAGACTGGGCCACAGGGCAGCACTCCAACATGATAACGACCCCAAACACACCTCCAAGACCACCACTGCCTTGCTAAAGAAGCAAAAGGTAAAGGTCATGGACTGGCCAAGCATGTCTCCAGACCTAAACCCTATTGAGCATCTGTGGGACATCCTCAAACATAAGTGCGAGGAGCGCAAGGTCTCTAACATCCACCAGCTCCGTGATGTCATCATGGAGGAGTGGAAGAGGTCTCCAGTGGCAACCTGTGAAGCTCTGGTGACCTCCATGCCCAAGAGGGTTAAGGTAGTGCTGGAAAATAATGGCGGCCACACAAAATATTGACACTTTGGGCCCAATTTGGACCTTGCCACTTAGGGGGGGACTCACTTTTGTTGCCAGCGGTTTAGACATTAATGGCGGTGTGTTGAGTTATTTTGAGGGGACAGCAAATTTCCATGTTATACAAGCTGTACACTGACTACGTCACATTGTAGCAAAGTGTCATTTCTTCATTGTTGTCACATGAAAAGATAGAATCAAATATTTACAAACATGTGAGGGGGGACTCACTTCTGGGAGATACTGTAAAAGAAAAACCTTCAGGACAGTGACTGAAGCTCCTCCCTGAGATTTATCTAACTGGATGAATATTCCACCAATCCCATCCCTCCTCTCTGTGATGTCATTAGCCTCTGGGTGGAGTTCTCACATCTTCTGATTCCCCCCACTTAACTTTATACAACCTTCTGGTATCCATACCCCGGCATGGAGGGGCTCAGTGAAGGTGGTGGTGAAGGTGTGGAGGTGTCGGATCGGGTCACACAGATCATAAAAGGAGATCCGCCCGGCCTCATAATCCAGATATATCCTGACTTTGTTACTGGGAATATTGGGGGGTAAGGGGATCCATTTACTGTCATGTATCACTGAATACCCTTTACTAGTCCTATCCAAACCCCAGGACTTGTTATTATTTCCAATCCCAGATTGCACTCCTCTCCTGTCTATACTGGGGTAACACATCCCGACTATCCAGCTCTCTGATCCCCCAAAATCCACTTCCCAGTAATGTCTCCCTGAGGAAAAACTCTGATGGCTCAAAACCTGAAAATAAACTTGAAATCTCTCTGGTGTTTCTGAACGATTCTGGTCTATATCTGACCTGGATACAGTTTTCCCATCATCTGATATCTGTAACTCACAACAGGTTATGTTTACACCCCGTAATATGTCCTCAGCCCCCTGTAGATAGAAGTATACATTTCCCTCTGTTATTATATCAGATAAACCTGTGTGTAAGACCCCCGCCACATCCAGCCCCCCTCCATCATGGAGGAGTTCCTCATGTCTCTCTCTGTCCTCATCATCTCCATCCTCAGTATCACACAAGTCACCTGTGTCTGATTCCTGTAGGACAGTCAGTGGATCCGTCATGTTACACAGCTCCTCAATGTCACACATCTTCCTGGACAGCTCCTCCTTCTTTATTTCCAGATCCCGGATGAAGATGGAGACCCGCTCTGCCCTCCTTGAGATTTCCCTCAGGACTCTCTTCTCCAGGTCCTCCAGACGTCTCCTGAGATCTCTAAACAGGGCAGTGACTCTCTCGGTGTCACCAGCTTCTTCTTCTTCTACTTTCCTCCTGTGTTCCTGCAGACTCTGGACTCTTTCCTCCATCTCCTCTCTCTTTGTCAGAAGTTTCTGCAGAACATTCCTCAGTGTCTCCTTCTTCTTCTCAGAAGCCTGATCCAGCATCTCCACCTGGTGTCCTCGTGTTCTCCGGCCAAACTGCAGGACACACAGATACAGGTCTCATCCTCAGTGCAGAAATACTTCAAGACCTCCTTATGGACGGAGCATTTCCTGCTCTCCATGGACAAGGTGGGGTCACATAAGATGTGCTCTGGGGACTTTTTGTGGACTCTCAGGTGTTTATTACACAGAGAAACCTCGCAGTGTAGACAGGATCTAACAGCAGGTACAGGAGAGTCCACACAGTAAGTACAGAAGACTCCTGACTCCTCCTGATCTGGCCGAGCAGCTAGTAACTTCTCCATTATGTTACATAGAGTTATGTTCCTCTGCAGAGAAGGCCGATCCGGAAACTCCTCTCTGCATTCAGGACAGGAATATCCTCCAGACCCCTCCTGTGTATCCAGAACACGATTAATACAGACCCGGCAGAAGTTGTGACCACATTTCAGGTTTACAGGATCAGTATAAATGTTCAGACAGAGGGAACATTCCAGCTCAGCTCTCAGATCGGCAAACGCCATCGCTGACAGTAGGAGGGAGAAGTGAAAGTGAAAGTGAAAGTCACCAAGAAGACGGGAAGAATACATTCAGGAGGGTCACTTCCTCCTACAGAGGACAAGGCTGGATCAGTGATATTTCACATGGTGAAGTACAGGGGGGGGGGGGTGTTTTCCGCAGTAGTATAGATAATCACTCTTCCCTACTCTAGAAAACCGGGAAAGATGGAACATTTGTGCTTTTCTGCAAAATGATATGGGGGTGATCACTGAGCTGTACCGTCTCTGCACATTTACACATAGGGTTCATAGACTTTATAACACACAAAACCCTGATAATAATTAATGCTCGTGGTTAAACAGGAGACATGGAAGTCTATGTGTTTGCACCTTGAACAACTTTTCAGCTTTTAGCCCCCCTACACCCCGACTCCCCCTCTGGAAGCAGATGGCGCCATCCAGGAGTGTGCAGAGAGCTGACATTCAGTTCTCAGGGGAGTCCTGGCCTTGATTGTAGGATTGTGAAGAATGGGCATCAGTCACTTTTAGATAAAAACAGAAAGTAGTTTTATTACTTACAGTTCAGGGAGAAACGGGTAAATCTCACAGATTTCCCAGTTTTAACCACTTGAGCTCCTGAGGATTTACCCCCCTTAATGACCACGCCTCTTTTTGCTACTCGGCGCTGCACTAATTCAACTGATAATTGCGCGGTCATGCAATGCTGCACCCAAACGAAATTTATGTCCTTTTTTTCACATAAATAGAGCTTTCTTTCGGTGGTATTTGATCACCTGTGCACTTTTTATTTTTCACACTATAAACAAAAAAAGGCCAAAAATTTTGAAGAAAAACAATATTTTTTACTTTCAGCTATAAAAAAATATATAGTAAACTCAAAGTTGGTTATAAATTTAGGCCAAAATGTATTCTGCTCCATGTTTTTGGTAAAAAAAACCCCAATAAGTGTATATTGATTGCTTTGTGTGGAAGTTATAGCGTCTACAAACTATGGTATAAATACTGCAACTTACGCCATTTTTTCTGCTATACAGCACTGCGCTAGTTTAACGGACAATTGCGCGGTCATGCAATACGGTACATAAATGAAATTTACATCCTTTTTTTTTCCCACAAATTGAGCTTTCTTTTGGTGGTATTTGATCGCCTGTGCGGTTTGTATTTTTTGCGCTATAACAAAAAAGGCTGACAATTTTGAGGAAAAAAAAAAACAATATTTTGGACTTTTTGCTATAAAACATGTCCAGTAAAAAAAAAATGCAAAAATCAAATTTAGTCATAAATTTCTGCCAAAATGCATTCTGCGACATGTCTTTGCCAAAAAAAAAAATAACAATACGTGTAAATTAATTGGTTTACGTGAAAGTTATAGCGTTTACAAATGGCGGGAAAGATACTGGGATTTTTAGGGTTTTTTTATACTAATAATGGCGGCGATCAGTGAATTATGGCAGCGATCAGGGACTTATAGCAGTGACCAGCGACTTATGGCGGGACTGCGGGACTGTGGCGGACATTCTGAAATTGGGGGGTACTGACTTGGGGTCACTGACATCCCCAAAAACACTAATACAGTGATCAGTGCAAAAAAAAAAACACTGACACTGTACTAATGGCACTGGGGAGGAAGGGGTTAACTTTATTTTGCAGGGAAGGGTTATCTGAGTGAGGGGAGTGTTTTACTAGGGGGCGGGGCGGGGGGGTGTGCTGCACGGGACACCGCTGATCGAGAGAGAGAAACTCTTCTGTCTCGATCAGCTCGTTCTTGAGCTGACAAGGAAGTGACAGAAAGCACAGCTACTGCAGCTGTGCTCTCTGTCACTATTTGCCGCCGATCGCCGGGAAGCAGCCGCTAAGGACCGGCTGTGACCCGGCGACTGACATCCGCGGCGGTGATCAGCGGGACAGATCTGTTTACAAAACACACGTTTTAAACCGTGGTTTTGCCTGCCAGTGCCGCCCTGCCGTCGTATTTCTACAGTGGTAGGGCGACAAGTGGTTAAAGTAGAACTCCAGCACGGCACATATTCAAGTATAGAAGGAAGCCTTGACTAGTGCACAAGAGATAGGCTAATCAAGACCCACTACACCACCATATCACTCTTCACATATCAACCCTTTATAACTTATCATTAAAGAAAAAACATAACACCGATTGGAGTAAAAATGGCCAACACGGCCTTTCATTAACACTTCAACTTCAAATACACAAAACATTCCTTAAACAGAAACACATAGTCAGAGTTGTTGGTCTTCGAAGGCACCAAAACCGAACCAATATCCACCTGCGGAAAACATATTACACCAGGCCCCCAGTCGCAACACACCGGCTCGGAGACAACCATACCATCCGCAGTGGAGCACCACCACCTTCCAGTTAAACCTCGGTTAACTGGAATACCCCCGGGCACACCTTACCATTGATGGGTCCCAAACCATTATTTTTAACCTTCCAAAATAAGTACTGCCTCCAAAAACCAACAACCACGCAAGATCCTGAATAACACCCCCCCCCACCCTGGGAGTGACACAAAAACCCAGAAGAAAACACGGGAGGGCGGGAGGGAAGCTCTCTCTTCTCCTGCAAATCAATGAATGAAGATGACCCTCCCCATCCCCCACCTCCAGGTGTAGAAGACCCCACCTACACTCCCCAGCTACCAATCAGGACATATCTGTCCCTTACAACCCCACCTCGTGCTAATTTAACCCTTTCTTGTCTTTTCTTGGCCTCGTCATGCCTGCCCTGCGCTATTTTCTTTCTTTCTTTTTTGCTACGGGCATCTCTTTCCCATCAATACTAATACTCCGGTGCTGGTAAACTTTTATGAACCATCACTTGCATCTTCCAGAGAATCAGCCACCGTTTCCTGGGAATCCCATCCTGAGCTGTACATTAGAATCTTCAAGAGGGTCCTCCAGGAGAAAATACCAGCTTTACCTGGTACACCTATGGGCGAGGCTACTACACCCTGCACTGGGGGGTACCTTTCGCTGTGAACACACTCATCAATGGCCAGAACCAGACGGGCACCACAATCATGTGAGACTCAAACATTATGGTGGTTCCCTGGTTTATTGAAGAGCCATAACACCGTGTGCAGTAGAAATGTACAGAGGTCCCCTGAAAGTGCTATCCCGTGTCACTACACACCCTGGCTGATGTTTGTTGCATTGAAGAGGAACAATGCTGAGCCTGCGCACTCTCCACCAGTCCAGCATACCTCTGTTGCCTCTCTCCCAGTGACAGAATGAGGTCCCACCATGCACTCAGCGTGGACCTCATGCATTCGCTTGCTAACTCCTTTTCTTCCATGAAAAAGTGTATATGCAGCACACAAATAATGCTCTAATATATTAATGTTATAAGTAGATGTATACCAGGGGCGGACTGACCATTCGGGCACTCAGGCACTGTCCGAGGGCCGGGGGTCAGTAGGGGGCCTCATGAGATGCCCCGGTACCTTTCAAAGGCTTTTTTGGGTGTGGTTTGAGTGTGGGTGAGGACACAGGGGCCCCGTGATCCCCTGTTGCCCAGGGGCCCCATGAGTTGTCAGTCCGCCCCTGATGTATACCATAAACATATATCATTGTGCGTAGTGAACAGATATACTCCAACAAATACCAAACATACTTGCAAAAACGTGCAAATCCTTGTGTCATAAGTGACAAATGGGTCGTTCCAGACATTGTTCAGAAGAACAGCGTACCTTGATTAAAAAGTTGATTGGAGAGGGGAAAACATATAAAGAAGTGCAGAAAATGATCGGCTGCTCAGCTAAAATGATGGCAAATGCTTTAAAATGGCAACCAAAACCTGAAAGACGTGGAAGAAAGCGAAAAACTACCATTGGAATGGATAGAAGAATAGCCAAAATGGGGCGGACTCAGCCAACAATCAGCTCCAGGAAGATGAAAGAAGGTGTGACGTTCCCTGTGAGGACTGTTACAATTAGAAGACGCCGATGTGAAGCCAAGCTATCTGCAAGAAGTCCCCGCAAAGTCCCACTGTTGGGAAAAAGACGTGTGCTGAAGAGGTTACAATCTGCCAAAGAGCACATTGACCGGCCTAAAGAGAAATGGCGCAACATTTTGTGGACTGATGAAAGTAAGATTGTTCTTTTTGGGTCTAGTGGGCGGAGACAGTTTGTCAGACGACCCCCAAACACTGAATTCAAGCCACAGTACACTGTGAAGACCGTGAAGCATGGTGGTGCAAGCATCATGATATGGGGATGTTTCTCATACTACGGTGTTGGGCCTATTTATCGCATACCAGGGATCATGGATCAGTTTGAATCCATCAGAATACTTGAAGAGGTCATGCTGCTTTATGCTGAAGAGGAAATGCCCTTGAAATGGGTGTTCCAACAAGACAACGACCCCAAACACACCAGTAAACGTGCAACATCTTGGTTCCAGACCAACAAGATGGACGTTATGGAGTGGGCCAGCCCAATCCCCGGATCTTCATCCAATAGAAAACTTGTGGGGTGACATCAAAAATGCCGTTTCTGAGGCAAAACCAAGAAATAGAGAAGAACTGTGGAATGTGGTCCAATCATCCTGGGCTGGAATACCTGATCACAGGGGCCAGAAGTTGGGGGACTCCATGCAACACAGATGTACAGCAGTTCTCAGAAACAGTGCGACTACAACCAAATATTCATGAAGTCATTCAAAGGAAAGCAAAATCTTCAAACATTTCTCAGTTTATATAGTGAATGTTTGAGTTTGTAAAGAAGAATACAAACACTGCCATTTTTTTGAACCGTCTAATATTCACTTTTCTTCCATTTTTTTAGAGGAAGAACACAAATTTGATGTATTTTTCTTCATGTTGTGATTTGGAATAGAATGTGTCGTGTTCCCAATGCATTTGTGTGGATGGAAATAAAAGCTATTAGAAAAATTTTGAGCTGTATTCACTTTTTTCAACACACTGCTGCTATTATTTTGAACACAACTGTATATAGATGTAAGTGTTCTTCCACTGTCAGCTTACTATCAGGTGTATTACTGCTCTTCCAGCTCTTCAGCTTACCATCGCCTCCAACTCCACTCCATACATAAGATACGCCAAAGTCAGTTCACATGAGTCCAGCCTTGACTACTTTGACTACCGTGCTGTTTTTATGGTGACTTACTCTCGTTGGGTCTGGATGGTTCCCCATTGGGAAGTTGGTCTTTTTATTTTAAGATTATGTGTACAAGACCATTGGCTGTTTACTAAATGTACCTGAATTTTCCATCCAGAGGCAGTGGCTTCGCAGCTGGCTTACTCTTTTTCACCTCTATGGGCAACATACAGTACACTATATTGCCAAAAGTATTGGTCCGCCCTTTGCAGCTATAACAGCTTCAACTCTTCTGGGAAGACCATCCACAAGGTTTAGGAGGGTGTCTATGGGAAGGTTGGACCATTCTTCCAGAAGCACATTTGTCAGGTCAGGCACTGATGTCGGGGGAGGAGGCCTGGCTCGCAGTCTCCGCTCTAATTCATCCCAAAGGTGTTCTATGGGGTTGAGGTCAGGACTCTGTGCAGGACAGTCAAGTTCCTCCACCCCAAACTGGCTCCTCCATGTCTTTATGGACCTTGTTTTGTGCACTGGTAGGCAGTCATGTTGAAACAGGAAGGGGCCATCCCCAAACTCTTCCCACAAAGTTGGGAGCATGAAATTGTCCAAAATGTCTTGGTATGCTGACGCCTTAAGAGTTCTCTTCACTGGAACTAGGGGGCCAAGCCCAACCCATGAAAAACAACCCCACACCATAATCCCCCCCTCCACCAAACTGTACCCTTGGCACAATGCAGTCAGGCAAGTACCGTTCTCCTGGCAACCACCAAACCCAGACACATCCATCGGATTGCCAGACAGAGAAGAGTGATTGGTCACTCCAGAGAACACTTTTCCACTGCTCTAGAGTCCAGTGGCGGCATGCTTTACACCACGGCATCCGACGCTTTGCATTGCACTTGGTGATGGAAGGCTTGGATGCAGCTGCTCGGCCATGGAAACCCATTCCATGAAGCTCTCTATGCACTGTCATTGGGCTTATCTGAAGGTCACACCAAGTTTGGAGTCTTTAGCTATTGACTCTGCAGACAGTTGGCGACTTCTGCGCACTGTGCGCTTCAGCATGCGCTGACCCCGCCCTGTCATGTGACGTGGCCTACCACTTGGTGGCTGAGTGGCTGTTGTTCCCAGTGGCTTCCACTTTGTTATAATCCCACTAACAGTTGAGCGTGGAATATTTAGTAGCCAGGAAATGTCACGGATGGACTTATTGCCCAGGTGGCCACCTATCACGGGACCACGCTTGGAGTCACTGAGCTCCTGAGAGCGACCCATTCTTTCACCAATGCTTGTAGAAGCAGTCCGCATGCCTAGGGGCTTGATTGTATACACCTGTGTCCATGGAGGGGATTGGAACACCTGAATCACATGATATGGAGGGGATTGGAATACCTGAATCCAATGATTTGAAGGGGATTGGAACACCTGAATCCCATGATTTGAAGGGCTGGCCCAATACTTTTGGCAATATAATGTATATATGCTATGAATGCCATGCTTTCCTACTGGTTGATGACTCTATTAAAGATTAGGAGTGGGTTCCAGTGTACTGATTCTGTCACATGTGCTTCTCAAGGATTCCCGAAATGCGTTGAGTCAACGTGTGACCTGTAATCGGAATCCTTGCTTGTTGTGATCCCTATGTAGAGAGTAATTTTTTACGTTGTGTAATAGATTTTTAATGGTACATAATAAAGTTGTTTTTATGGTACTCAGTTCCTGTTCTATATGTCCGCTCAAAGTCCGTGATTACGTGTTATGTTCATAGTTGTACATGTATACAGCATTCATAGGATATCCGGGTTCAATACTGACGTGACATGTTCTTCATTTTTTTTTAATACATTGTAGATTGTTAGCAATCTATTCCTCTTGTTTCTCCTCTACTTTTTGCCTCTCTCTTGGGTCGGATTGAGGTGCTGTACGGGTGTGGGGGGGCCCTTCACAGGATTGGTGGATGCACATGACCACCAGCTGTGTTTGGATGTGGTCAGTTTGGTGAGGATGAAACAGTGATGGGAATTTAATATCATATTGTATAGTTTGTTTGTGTTTTGAGATTTCGAGGTGCATCCTTTTTCACATGTGCAGTGATACTATTCTTCCTGACAAAGCCTAGGGGCAAAACATGTTGAAGTAACTGCTTGAAGCCATTTCCCGTGTGAAAATGAAGATCCTCATCTATAATAAAGAACGTCACTGTCATTTCATTGTGCTGACACGCGCAGAAACTGTCTTAGTTTTAAAACATAGATGCTTTTTTAGAAATGTTTGTGTTAGCAAATATTTTATTGGATGCGGCGTCTCTTTGGTGCTATGAATTTAAGGCATCGCTGTTATATTATTTACAGCCCCAATTCTAAAAAAAAAAAAAAAGTGTTGGGACGTTGTGTAAAATCTACGTAAAACCAGAATACAATGATTTGCAAATCTCATAAACCCGTATTTTACTCACAACAGAAAATAGAAAAAGAATCAAATGTTTAAAAATGAGAAAATGGACCATTTTAAGCAAAAAAGAAAAAAAAAAACAGGTCATTTTGAAACTGATGGTCTCAGAAAAGTTGGGACAGGGCAACACAAAGCGGGACTAACAAGGAAATGCTGGAAAAACATTTTGGAACTAAATAGGCTAATTGGCAATAGGTCAGTAACATGACTGGATATAAAAATATGTAGCACTACCCCCTTAGGAGTCGCTGAAGTTTTGGGTCCCCCTATAGTTCCGCACAGCCAGGCAACATGTATTTTCCACACAAACTTGCATCCAGGAGATAGTAACCAGTCCTTGAGCTTGTTTTCTTTTATTTTATTATAAGAATTGAACTTGGATCGGTTACGCGGTACATGGGATGCCCAAGAGAACGGCAACTAAGGAAAAACTCACTGAAACTATTATCAAGTCTCTTTAACAGCAAAAATTATTTTCTTGGAGAGCTAGCCAACATCTCCAGGTGTACCACCCCAGACCCCAAATACGCCTCTTCTATCCAGCTGTCTGAAGGAATCCCTAGGCAGGGGATCCAGTACCTTTCACTTTAAATATAAGACAGTCCTGGATAGCAAGCTAATCCAGTTTCCCAATAGAGTGGTCCATCCCCTTTCTGGCCCAGAGGGTTTAGGTCTACTCACTCAGACCTCTGTCTGTGAGCTGATGGGTTGGTGGCTGCTCTTAGGCCTTCCACTGGTTCACTCCTTCCCTGCTGTACAGATGGTCCTCACTCTGGGGGCTGATGAGGTCCTGAGCTTTCCTCCTTTCCAGCTCTTCTGTCTGTAGGTGAGCCCCTTCCCATCTGGGCCCCCTTCCAGGCTCCTGCTCTGCAGCCTCTCACTTCATCTTCCATCTGAACTCTCCTGCTGAGCAAAATCACCTATAGTTAAAAGCTGTCCCAATCCCTTGCCACGCCTCCTGCTTGGGGATTGGTTGGGGTCCCTTAAGCATACAAATCAGCCACTCCTCACTCCTTCCCACTGAGTTCTAAAGACTTCTCCCGAGTCTCTAGATCAGGAGGGAGGTATCAGAGAGCTGGTCTGCAGAGCCTCTCAGCCCTGATCCAAATATGAACCCTGCTGACAATTTACTCAGGTTGCTATTCTGCCCTCCTAACTATACATTGGACTCTAGCTTCCCCTAGCTATCTAGGAGGGTGCTATAAATACAAGGTAAAGCTCTATCATGGAAAGAAGAGGTCATATCTGAACTTGATTCAGATACACCGTCTTCTCTGGGCTAAGGATCATTGAAAATGGTCTGTTGCAAAGTGGAAAACTGTTTATTTAAAATGGTCTGGTGCAAAGTGTAAAACTGTTCTCTGAGCCAAAGCTCATCTAAAATGGTCTGTTGCAAAGTGGAAAACCGTTCTGTGGTTAGGGGAATCAAAACTTGACATTTTTTCTGGCAACCATGGGCGTCGCATTCCCAGAACTAAAGAGTGAAGGGACCTTCTGGCTTGTTATCGGCATCACTGATGGTATAAGGGGCATTAGATGGTATGGAATGGGAAGCTTGCACATCTGAAAAGGCTCAATCAATGCTGTAAGATATATTCAGGTTTTAGAGCAGCATATGCTCCCTTCCAGATGATGTCTTTTTCAGAGAACGTGTTGCAAATTTCAGCAGGAAGTGCTAAACGAAATACTGCATCTACGACAACAGCATGGCTTCCTAGTAGAAGAGTCCGGGTGCTTAACTGGCCTGCATGCAGTCCAGACCTTTCACCTGGACTGACCACAGGGAACACCGGGCATTTGCCTGGTGGGCCGGGGCCTCCTGGATAGGAGGGGTGACCGGAAGGCACATAGAGGAACCGAACCGTGCATTTCTCACCTGCAGTCACTGAATGCCTGCTTTTCCACCTCTCCCTCCTGCAGGCACTCAGTGGCAGCAGGTGAGAAATGCACGGCCCTGTTCCCCTATGTGCCTCCCGGTCACCCCTCCTGTCCATATCCTCCTGCTCTGGGCTCCTGTATGCTCCCCCATGGCTGGCCCTTCCTCATCTCCTGCTGCGCTGCTGCCGGGTTCCCCCCTCCCTGCGGCTGCTGTGGAGGATCTGTCAGGATAGACTGTCCCAGTGCTGACATTTCCCCCCACCACCACAGGCGGAGGAGGAGAGAGAAAGCTGGTTCTGCCCCTCCTCCTCCCGCTCTCTCCTCCTTTGCCTGCCCCGCCCACACTCCCCGGCAGTCTTCTTTCTTTCTTTCTTTCTTTCTTTCTTTTCTTTCTTTCTTTCTCTTTTTCTTTTTCTTTTCTCTCTCTCTCTCTCTCTCCTTCTTTGTCTCTCTCTCTCCATCTCTCTCTCTCTCTCTCTCCTTTGTCTCTCTCTCTCTCCATCCATCTCTCTCTCTCTCTCTCCCTCTCCCCCCTCACCCCCCTCTCTCTCTCCCTCTCTCTCCCCCCTCTCTATCTCTCCCTTCTCTCTCTCTCTCTCTCTATCTCTCTCCCCCCCCTCTCCCTCTCCCTTCTCTTTTCTCTCCCTCCCTCCTTCTCTCCCTCCCTCCTTCTTTCCCTCTCTCTCTCTCAATATAAAGAAAGTATAAACTAAAACCTACTGACACTAGTGGCAGAACTACCAGGGTTGCAAAGGTCTCTCTTGCAGCCCAGCCCTGGCGTTCCACCACCAGACTCTGAGGAAAGGGTCACCGGGCTTGGGACTGCTGAGTCCAAAATGCCCGGGGCTATTTTTTGTCCCAGTCTGGGCCTGCACACAGGTCTGTAACAGCTGTATTCCGGCCTCCATACTAACAGGAAGGGTTGTGACATCACTCATGACAAAGCAATGTGTATGCAATGATCTGCTATTTGCTCCAATGGAACACTGTGTAGTAAGATCAGAAGAGCAGAAGATGATCATTTCACCTCTTGGATTTACTACCTAGATGCCGGCCGAGAACTGGCAGAACAGAAGCCATTTTAAAAACATAGCTGGAACAAATAACTGCTGTCTCAGTGCCATTATAAGACAGGTGAACAAATACCCACAAGGTGAAAAAATACCCAAATAGTCTTTGTTCTATATCAAATGCTGCACTATGCATTGACATAGCTTAGACCTAGTCTGTCCAGACAGTATGGTCACTTGATGACTTGGCACTATCCACAGGCATCTTAACTCTTCAATAAGAAACAGAAGGCAAATGCAACACACTTTTTTGTGCAGAAAACTGCATGTTTTCCAGTCTCTTGACATGTAAGAAGGCAATGACTTTTCCTGTCTCTGTGAAGAACTAACACACTGATTGAGGAACATGGAAGAAAAATGGAGTGTCTGAGCTAGGACTAAACTAACTAGCCTTTAACATGAGGGGAGGACAGAGGAGGAAACTAAATTTCTGTCTGCTATTATATGTTCGTGACAGCTTTCCGCTGTTAAAGACGTCAGCAAGTGCAGGTACCATGAGTCCATAACCACCAGTGATATCACATACAGAGCTGGGAGTCCCTGGCCATGTAAGAAAACGGGAGGAGATATTTTTAAAAAAAAACATGGGGTGTTCTTCTAATTCATACAAGGCTCTTCAGGTCTGCTATGAATTTTAAGAGGACTCTATCAGGAACCATGAACCAGGCGGAGACAGAAAGTGCAGTTAAAATCACACTTTTAATGAAATATAATCTAGATCAGGAACGTAGTCAAAACAGAAGCCAGGGTTCGGATGCCAGCGCGGGTAATCAGATGAGCCAGAGTCAGAAAACCAAAAGTCAACATAGTCAGGAGCCAAAAATGGGGAGCAGGAATTGGAAGAGAAGTCAGCCACACCGAGTTGTACATAGGAAGACAGGCAGAAACACACTGGAGATCACAGACCACACAAGGGCAAGCTGGTAAAATATAAAAAAAGGGCTGGATGTAGGCTGGACTAATGAAGCAGGTAATGGTATCCAGGTGAGTCACTGTGGAGAAAACAAGTAGCTGGTAATTAACTGACAGCTGAGCAGCTTCTGAGCAGCTTTTTAAGTAGCAGGAGCCCAGCCCCAACAGACCCAATGCAAAGAAAAAAAAGAAAAAAATAGTGTAAGTGGAAAAAAATCCACACAATACCCTAATTCAAGCATGCTTGGTGGCCAGGGATAGGGAGGGGGAGTATGTGCCCCCTTCCTGAACCATACCAGGTCACATTTCCTCAACATGGGGATGTGCTCCCCCCAGCAAGGGCCTCTTCCTCACAACCCTGGCCTGGTGGTTGTGGGGATTGCAGACATGCGGTTTATTGGAATCTGAGATGTGACAGCATCATACCCCTGCTCACTTCTCACTCATTCATTCAAAAAGTGTGAATAAAAACAATAAAAAGAAAGTACTTTAATTTTCAAAAAAGCTGGAAGAAAAAAAAAAATCATCAGCCCTTACATCCATCTTAGTATTGGTGTAAGTATTATGGGTAGTATCTGGGTGCCCCTTATTGGTAAAGGGGTCTTCCAGATGCTAATAAACCCCTCACTCACACTACAACCACTAGGTGTGGGTTGTGGGCAGAGGCCCTTTTTCTCATCAACATTGGTACCCCCTAGCAAAGTCCCCTCTCCCATGTTTAGGGCATGTGGCCTTGTATGGTTCAGGTGGGAGTGTATGCTCTTCCCCCCTTTCCTGGCCTACCAGACTGCATACTCAGATAAGGATCTAAATGTTTGCATAGCCTTTCCCCTTATAATCCATACCTGACCTAAAGGTACTTGTGTGGAGTTTGGGGGTCCTTACACCAATTGTTTTATGGTGTCCCCATTAAGATTCAAACCAGACCTAAAGGGATTAGTATGAATTGTAGGAAAACTCCACGTCTATTTTTTGTTTTGTTTTTTTCATTTTTTTGTGGGGGGTCCCTCATTAAAATCTACAGCAGACCCTCGTCCAGGATAAGCGCCCTGTATAGATGAATGGAATCCTGGTCTATTTATTGATCTGGTCTATTTATTGGGCCAGGAACTGTCATACATTACAGGCATGTGCCACTTCACAGGCAGGGTCAGCCCCCCCCCCCCCCCCCCCCCCCCCCCAGCCATGCTATTCAGTGAAGATTTGCATTTTTAATGTTTCATTTTTAAGCTTTGCTAAGATCTCTGCAGAAAATTTTAATCATTTTTTTTCTGTGGTACATATCCCCCAGGGCAGTGCCCACCACTCCATGTCATTTGTTTGACAATCTCTTGCCTATTAGGCCAGACAATGGCCAGAAATGTTTTTTTAAACACTTGAATCCCCTTGTCTTCTATGGGGTTCAAATTTGGCACCCTAATTTTAGAAATGTTCTCGGAACCCTAATGTGTTGACCCTAGCACTGACACCTGTACCCTCTACCTGCCAACTGACATCCCAACATGGCTTCAGAAGATGACGCATGCATGCACATACTCTGATATCTAACATTTAGGGTCACTTGTGTGTGCCTGCACAAATGACCTAACTCATGCGGGCACATAGAACAGGTTCATTGGCACACGGGTGAAGGGGCAAGCTTGCCTAATACCAGAAGTTCTATTTAAGAGCTAAGATAGGAACTCGCTGGATGGCCTTAAGCTATTGACCCAAAACTGTTTTTCTGCCATTCCATTACTGACCTGGCTTGTCCTTGAACCTATCTTTGGATGCCTGCCTGTTACTGACACAGCCTGCCTTGGACCTTCTCCTGCCTTGCCTTTCTGTTGCTAACCCAGCTTGCTCTTGGACCTTTCTCTACTCTGCATTCCTGTTATTGTCCTTCTTGCCTTTGGTCCCGCAGTTCTATGCTTATCTATTTCTGAACTGGCTTGTCCTTGGACCTGATTTCACATGCCTGCCTGCTACTGACCCAGCCTGTCTTGGACCTGCTCCTGCCTTGCCTTTCTATTGCTGACCCAACTATTTCTTGACTATGACTTGCCTCTGATGATTCCCCCAATGTGACTTCAACCTGCCTTCTGCCCATGACTCTGCCTGCCACCCTGGTTTCTGTCTATCTCCATGGTTGCTGACTTCAGCTTCATCTCAGAATACATTTCCAGACTGCCATGTTTTCCTGTGCCCCTGTTAGCTGCTGCTCCACCCTACACCTCTGTGGTGACCACTCCAACACCCCTGCTCCTTGGTGTCATCTTCACCCTACACCTCTGTGGTGACCGCTCTAACACCTGTGGTCCTTAGTGTCATCTTCACCCTACACCTCTGTGGTGACCACTCAAACAGCTGTGGTCCTTAGTGTCATCTTCACCCTACACCTCTGTGGTGACCACTCAAACAGCTGTGGTCCTTAGTGTCATCTTCACCCTACACCTCTGTGGTGACCACTCCAACACCTGTGCTCCTTGGTGTCATCTTCACCCTGCTCTTTGGCTCCATCTTTATCATTAGGTACACTTAGGTACACTTCTACCAGTGTGTACCTGCTGACCAGACATTTGGAATCTGTGCCCTTCTATTCTATTGTTCTATATCAGAGGGTTTGGATCACGGGTTCAGGGGAAGCCCTCTCACCACTTTAGCCTCTTACCAAGTAGATGATACTCCCCAATCCCTGACACCCCAACACCAGTTGTGTTTTTTAAGTTTTGTGCTGCCCTAGGCAACACAAATCTGCTGACCTCCACTCCCCTGGCCACCACCCCCCATCTCCACCTGTGACCCCCCACACACACCACTGCCCACCAAACCCCTTCCCCCCAGGAGAGAAGGAGGGAGACTCACCATCACAGCTCTCTGGAATCCCAGCTCCCTTCTCGGAGTCTCACAGCTGCTCCACTGGTTCCCCTCACTCCACTCTTCCACCTGCTGCCCAGCCCTGGTGCCCTTTAGAGCCTCCTCAGCATGACCCAGAACAACCAGCATCCTTTCTTTCGGAAGGGGGCAGCACCCTGAAAAATGCCACCCAAGGCAAATGCCTTGTTTGCCTCACTGCAAATATGCCCCTGCCCAGCACCCATCAAGTTGATGCATCAGCATAGAAATCACACAAAATTTCCATTCACAGAAAACAATTTTATTTCCTAATTCCTCCTCCCATCACCAGGACACATCTAGTGATTATAAGATACAACATCACAATGATGCATTATATTAGGATCCATTATAAAAGTGATCCAGTGAAATTCTATTGGTGATCCATTCTATGGGGACACATTATATTAGGATCCATTATAAAAGGGATACAATAGAATTCTATTGGTGATCCATTCTATGGGGACACATTATTTTAGGATCCATTATAAAAGGGATACAATAGAATTCTATTGGTGATCCATTCTATGGGGACACATTATATTAGGATCCATTATAAAAGGGATACAATAGAATTCTATTGGTGATCCATTCTATGGGGACACATTATTTTAGGATCCATTATAAAAGGGATACAATAGAATTCTATTGGTGATCCATTCTATGGGGACACATTATTTTAGGATCCATTATAAAAGGGATACAATAGAATTCTACTGGTGATCCATTCTATGGGGACA
The DNA here is from genome assembly GCA_951230385.1 of Staurois parvus. Classification (NCBI taxonomy): domain Eukaryota; kingdom Metazoa; phylum Chordata; class Amphibia; order Anura; family Ranidae; genus Staurois; species Staurois parvus. The sequence continues at coordinate 123,442 of CATNWA010016460.1, read as the reverse complement.
CATTATTTTAGGATCCATTATAAAAGGGATACAATAGAATTCTACTGGTGATCCATTCTATGGAGATACATTATATTAGGATCCATTATAAAAGGGATTTATTAGAATTCTATTGGTGATCCATTCTATGGGGATACATTATATTAGGATCCATTACAAAAGGGATACAATAGAATTCTATTGGGGATCCATTCTATGGGGACACATGATATTGGGGACACATTCCGGTTCTATTTATCAGACATTATTACAGTCAGATCACTATATTGGGGATAAATCCCATGTTTTCTGTCACTAGTAAATCTCGGGATCATTTCTTCATGTTTCCACGGAGATTTTTCCATCGATTTTCATCTCTTTCTATTTGTAGATCGATTATTCATTTCTATTTATTCTCACAATAAAATAATCAATAGACCAAACTCATTGTAAATGTATTAATAATATGGAATGAGACAAATCTCAATATTCCACCCAATCATAGTGATCAGAGGTAGAAATCTTACTTTTATTTATATTAAAGAAACCTGCAGGATACCAGCTTAAGCCCCTCCCACTCCCTTATTCTATTAAAGGATTTAAATCCCCCGATATTTTCCTTAAAATTGCTTTCAGCCAGCATATAAACGATGAAAAAAAAGCCCAAAATGTAACAATGGTCAGAGAATGTGCAGCGCTTAGCTTGTCACACTGTCGGGTTTATGCATAATACATTTGTTGGCTGAATGCCATAAGTAATCACGCAAGCTGGCTGGAATTTCCCAGTATTATTTCTAATAGGTTAATTCCTCTGCCACCAGCTCCATCTAGTGGCCAAAATGCGGTATAGCTTTCTAAAATACCTCAATCAGGAAAAAAAATGCTTTATGGGCACTAGGTGGCACTGGTGAAATAGGAGCTATGTATAGTAATGAAATACGGTGATTTTCTCTCTAAATATGATGATCTTTGTCACATCTGCAGAACGAACGTTTATACATAGACCTCTAGTGTCTCCTTGTTGTTTAACCCATTCCCACCTGAGGGTAAAACTAATCGATTGTGATTTGAACAGGAATGTGATGTGATTCCTGTCCAAATGTGGTTTCCCACACAGCTCCTGTGTGAATCCAGGCTTGCCATAGTGACCTTAAGCCTGAGTTCATACAAGAGCAGTGCAGCAAACCTCCTTGCATGATGAGTTCCACCAGCTTCGGCTCCTGATCCCACTGTGGACATCAAGGATCATGGCTTGGGCTCCTCCTGCCTCTCTCATGGCTCTCTCCCCCCAGCCTCCAGTGGCTCTCTCTCCCTCCAGCCTCTAGCGGCTCTCCCTCCCCCCAGTCTCCAGCTGCTCTCTCTTCCCTCAGCCTCCAGCGACTCTCTCCCCCCAGCTTCCAGTGACTCTCTGCCCTCAGACCCCAGTGGCTCTCTCTCCCCAGCCTCCAGTGGCTCTATCCCCCAGACTCCAGCGGCTCTCTCCCTTAAGCCTCCAGCGACTCTTTCCCCCCAGCAGCTCTCTCCCCCCAGCCTCCAGCCATCTTCTGGACCCCCTCCCCATTCCCCCCGGTCCCATTGTACCAGATTGCCAAGAGAACCACTGGAGGCAGGAGGGAGAGAGCTGCTGGGGGGAAAGAGCAGCTGGAAGCTGGGGCAGAGAACCACTGGGGACTGGGGGGGAGAGCCAGTGGAGGCTGGAGGAAGAGAGCCACTGGGGGTTGGGGGGAGAGAGCCACTGGAGGCTGGAGGGAGAGAACAGCTGGAGGCTGGGGGGAGAGAACCTCTGGAGGCTGGGGGCCGGGGGAGGGAGCAGCTGGAGGCTGGGGGGGGGAAACCTCTGGAGGCTGGGGGGAGAGAGCCATGGGGGGAGCAGGAGGAGCCCAAGCTGGGACCACTGATGTCCACAGTGGGATCGGGAGCCGGAGCTGGTGGAACCCATCATGCAAGGAGGTTTCCCACTCAGCTCCTACGTGCACTCAGGCTCAATGTCACAGGAGCTGTGTGGGAAACCGCATGCGATTCGGACAGGAATCACACCACATCCCTTTTCAAATTGCATGCAATTCTTTGCAGAGCGATCTGAGCCCATTCATTTTGTATCAGAGTACTTGACCGAAAGTATCGGTACTCGTACTCGCCGGTAAGAAAACATCTCTAATCAAAGGAAAACTGGACCAAAATCGTGAAAAAAAAATGTTTCTTTTGTAATTTTAGCGGTATAATTTTGCTGTCACCGTAACCCACCAACAGAAAAACCCTAAAATGAATTCCTGGACTCCTGAGGTTCATGGCGATACCGAATATGTGTGCATTATTTATTCTTTGTACCCGTAGTAGGGTTCAAAAACATTACTACACAGTTTGCTTTTTACCAACACCAACCCCAATAAAAAACATTTATTTTTAATCCTACCTAAAACATACTGACCCTGACCTCAACCTTCGACCCTGACCTCAACCTTCGACCCTGACCTCAACCTTTGACCCTGACCTCAACCATTGACCCTGACCTCAACCATTGACCCTGAGCATTACCCTGACACTAACCCGGACCAAACCCTGACTTATTGTAGCTATTTTATCTATATATTGATTAATTTGTTCTTCTCCGAAGATACAATGTATCTTTTCCTTCTCACACAGGAGCAAGACAAATGGGGAGGGCTCTAAAACAAGGGATTACTGTTAAAACCAATCACAGGCTATCACAGTAATCACATGACAGGAGCTCTTGATCTTTAGTACGAGACCAGGAGCCATCAGTGACCGGGGGCACTCTATGGATCATGGTTCCGGCACAAACAAGGATGCACAGATACATGGTGCCTCAGAAGATATCTCACATCTCCCGATTCCCCCCACAAACCTTTATACAACCTCCATAAACGTATAACCCGGCGTGGAGGGGCTCAGTGAAGGTGGCATTAAAGGTGTGAAGAGGGTGGATGGGGTCACCCAGATCATAAAAGGAGATCCGCCCGGCCTCATATTCAAGACATATCCTAAATCTGTTACTACAGATATTGCCAAGGAAGGGGAGAGGTTTATGGCGATATCTCACTCCATACTGGTTCCCATCCCTGTACAAACACCACGACTTTCCATTATTTCCAATAAATGACCAATCTCTCCTCCCTGTCTATACTGGGGTAACACATCCCGACTCTCCATTTATCTGACCCCCCGACATCCACTTCCCAGTAATGTCTCCCTGAGGAGAAACTCCGACTGCTCAACACCTGAGGATAACTCTGAAACCTCTCTGGTGTTTCTGGACGATTTTGGTTTTCACCCGACCAGGATACAGTTTTCCTGTCATCTGATATATGGAGATAATTATATGCCGTACTCACATCCAGTAATATGTCTGCAGCTTCCTGTATATGGAAAATGACATTTACCTCTGTTATTATATCAGATAAACCCGTGTGTATAATCCCAGCCACATCCAGCCCCCCTCCATCATGGAGGAGTTCCTCATGTCTCTCTCTGTCCTCATTATCTCCATCCTCAGTATCACACAAAGCACCTGTGTATGATTCCTGTAGGACAGTCAGTGGATCCGTCATGTTACACAGCTCCTCAATGTCACGCATCTTCCTGGACAGCTCCTCCTTCTTTATTCCCAGATCCCGGATGAAATCCAACATGGAGGAAGATGCCCGCTCTGCCCTCCCGGAGATCTCCCTCAGGACTCTCTTCTCCAGGTCTTCCATACGTCTCCTGAGCTCTCCAAACAGGGCAGTGACTCTCTCGGTGTCACCAGCTGCTTCTTCTTCTACTTTCCTCCTGTGTTCCTGCAGACTCTGGACTCTTCCCTCCATCTCCTCTATCTTTGTCTGAAGAACATTTCTCATTTTACTTTTTTTCTTTTCAGAAGCCTCATCCATCGACTCCATCTTATGACCTGTGTGTTCTCCAATCAGACAGCAGGACACACAGACACAGGTATTGTCCACGGTGCAGTAATACTCCAAGATCTTCTTATGGATGGAGCATTTCCTGCTTTCCATGGACAAGGTGGGGTCAGTTAAGATGTGTTCTGGGGACTTTTTGTGGGCTCTCAGGTGTTTATCACACAGAGTAACCTCACAGAGCAGACAGGATCTAACAGCAGGTACAAGAGAGTCCACACAGTGAGTACAGAAGACACCGGACTCCTCCTGATCTGGCTGAGCAGAAAGCAACTTCTCCATTAAGTTACAGAGCGTTATGTTCCTCTGTAGTGCAGGACGACTCTTGAACCTTTTTTTGCATTCAGGACAGAAGTAATTTCCAGACCCCTCCTGTGTATCCAGCACACGATCAATACAGACCCGGCAGAAGTTGTGTCCACATTTCAGGTTTACAGGATCTGTATAAACGTTCAGACAGACGGAACATTCCAGCTCAGCTCTCAGAGCTTCAGATGCCATCGCTGACAGCAGAAGAGAGAAATAATAAAAAAATCTCTAAATCTCTGAGGAAGAATTCAATTGGGAGGGAAACATTCTTCTACAAAGGGCGAGTCTGGGCCGGATCAGTAATATTTGACACTGAGCTCAAAGCACAAAAGTGGGAGGTTTTGTTTTTCTTTGCAGGTGTGAAGGTAAGCATGTATACCTCCTTACTTTACAAGACAAAGAAAGGGATATCTCTTCTTAATTCCTGCAGTTTGTCTAAATTCTTTCAATACAGCCAAAAAACTGGGGCCCTGTACTGCCATCCATAGACGTAAATGGGTGCTCTTGCTTTCAATAGGCGGCACATTAGTACAGATGTAAATGTGCAAACTCAGATAGTCTGCTTTCAGTACCTTACATCTGTACGCATGCCGCACTTTACACAAGTATGTGTATGAGCCTTTATGGTGACAGAAATAAAACACAAGACATTCAGATGGATATAAATGCACATGCCTACACACATGTACACCCTACCTATCATTTCCTAGCTAATGACTGCATGCTGTTAGGATACAAAATAAAGTAACTTTGTTTCTGTTATTGCTAGTCCATGATTTCTGCAGCAAACAGGACTCCAGACATTTCATGAGTTTGCTGTTAAATGGGTTCTTGGTCTCTCTCTTGTAGTGGGGATTCTAGTGTTTTTTGTCAGATTGTTTTGGAAACCCCCTTTCAGCTTGTGCTGCTGCCCTTTTTATCTAATAGCTGCATGCAATTTGGGTACAGAATAATGTAATTTTGTTTCTGTTTGTCAAGAGAAACAGAGAGCACACGGAAACGGATTGCACAGAACCCCATGTGCGGGCGTTTATTGGGGAGGTTTTTGGGGCACAGACAACAGTTTCTTAAGTCCAGAGATCCACACCAGACACAGCAATACAGTAAAGTTCTCTGGAAGGCAATATGGAACAACAGGGGTATGGTAATCCACAGGGTTCAGTAAGGCAAGGGCGGGGTGGTTTTGTGGGACTTCGGGTTCCTGGGGAGAATTGGGCTCAGTCTTTTGGGCAGTACAGGGTTAGTTCACTTACTGGATGTGGGGAGCCGGACACAGAGGGCTACAGTCCACACTGGCAGCACAGGGTCAATCCACACAGGGAGCTCCAGGCAGGGAAAGGTTAAGTCCATTCGGCTCATGGGCAACAAAGAGTTAAATCCAGGCAGGGACGGTATTCCAGGCAGCAGAGAGTTCACCCCACACAGGAGAGGGATCCAGCAGCAGACAGGCAGTCAGGTCAGCCAGGGAGAGGAGAAGGGGTCCGAGGGATGGTCATCTGAGAGAAACTGGCGCTCAGCACAGCCTTCTCTCACACACATGCAGCCAAGAGAACACAAGGGGGGGTTGCCCTGCTCTCTCTTAAGTACAGAGCTGGGTGCCTGGCTGCTGCAGTGGTAACCCGAGACTTCCTGTCGGGTTGCCATGGCAATGGGCCCTGTCCACCAGGTATCCAGACCCGCACAGGGAACAAGGCCTTTGTCCCTGTCCAGCATGCAGCATGGGAAGATGTGCAGGAGGGGGAAGGGAGGGGGTGGGGGTTTGTTTGTGGATTCCCTCAGCAGGGGGCCAGACTGCAGGCAACAGGAGGGTGAGGGGCTGCTGAGGGCTGCCTGTGTCAGGGACATGGAGGACTAGAAGTCCCAGCATGGACGGGACAGAAGAGTGAGGGGCTGCTGAGGGGTGGGGGGTGGCAGGCAGCAAGCCTAGAGGATGGAGGGAAAGGGCCAGCTTCGTGACACTGTTATTGCTAGTCCATGATTTCCGCAGCAAACAGGACTCCAGTCGTTTCATGAGTTTGCTGTAAAATGGGTTCTTGGTCTTTCTCTCTCGTAGTGGGGATTCTAGTGTTCTTTGTCAGATTCATTTGGAAACCCCCTGTCAGCTTGTGCTGCTGCCCTTTTTATCTAATGACTGCATGCAGTTAGGATACAAAATAAAGTAACTTTGTTTCTGTTATTGCTAGTCCATGATTTCTGCAGCAAACAGGACTCCAGACATGTCATGAGTTTGATTTAAAATGGGTTCTTGGTCTTATGCTCTCTTTATTTGGGGATTCTGGTGTTCTTTGTCAGATTCTTGTGGAAACCCCGTCAGCCTGTGCTGCTGCCCTTTTTATTTAATGACTGCATGCAGTTAGGATAAAAAAATAAAGTAACTTTGTTTCTGTTATCAGTAGTCTAAAATTTCTGCAGCAAACAGGACTCCAGACATTTCATGAGTTTGATTTAAAATGTTTTCTTGGTCTTTCTCTCTCTTGTAGTGGGCATTCTAGTGCTCTTTGTCAGATTTGTTTGGAAACTGACTGTCAGCTTGTGCTGCTGCCCTTGTTATCTAACGACTGCATGCAGTTAGGATACAAAATAAAGTAACTTTGTTTCTGTTATCGCTAGTCCATGATTTCTACAGCAAACAGGACTCCAGACATTTCATGCGTTTGCTGTAAAATGGGTTCTTGGTCTTCCTCTTGTAGTGGGGATTCTAGCGTTGTCAGATTCTCGTGGAAACCCCCTGTCAGCTTGTGCTGCTGCCTTTTTATCTAGGAATTTATAGTCTTTCCCACATGGGCATAAACCCTTTCGACTTCCTACATACACCAATTTCTTGGAAGAAGCATTTCTTTTTTTTTTATTATATCTTTTATTGAATTTTTTTAGTACAAAACTTCATATACAGTATACATGAATTCTATTTTTCATCACCTTATACCCTACCCCCCCTTCCTCCCACCTGCACCCCCCCCCCTCCAGTTACCCCTGTCCACACCCCCTTACCTAATATCTATCTCCTTTCATACCTCTATATCTATGTCCCTTCCCTCCCACCTCCACCATCCCTTTCAAATACTCCGTCAAACTCTCTCTACACTTTTTTTCCCCTAAACTCCAACCAAGACCAAATATCTTTTAGATGTTATTTTGTCCCATTACTTTTGGTCCCTTAACAAGTGGGAGGCACACACGCAAACTGTTGTAATTCCTACACCGTTCACCTGATTTGGATGTAAATACCCTCAAATTAAAGCTGACAGTCTGCAGTTAAAGTACATCTTGTTTGTTTCATTTCAAATCCACTGTGGTGGTGTATAGAGCCAAAAATGTTAGAATTGTGTCCATGTCCCAATATTTATGGACCTGACTCTATATCCCGCACACTTAAAACTTTCTTTGTCGATGGACTAATATTCCCATGAAATCCGGAATTTATTTGGTATCCAAACAATCTTCCCTAACTGTGCCTTACTCAAAAGCCCTTCCATATTTACCTCTGTTTACAAATTTAATTCGTTCTTTGGGACTTTTCGTATTGCGAGAAATTCGTTAACCAAAATGTGGTTTCCCCTAGGAATGCATTGAAACCCACTTTAAAGGCATAAATACTGTACAGGGACATAATTTAAAAAAAATCGTAAATGCATTGAAAATCAATCAGTTCCGGAGGTCAGAAAAAAGTAAAAAAAAGTCTTTTATCTGTTCAAAACCATAATTAAAAAAAATTTGTAAATGCATTGAAAACCAATTAATCAGTTCCGGAGGTCAGGAAAAAGTAAAAAAAAAAGTCTATCTGTTCATAACCTACTGGAACAAAAAAAATCCACTTCTAAATTCAGTCTCTGCATTTTTTCAAAGTTCATGTCGCAACTGTATGATGGTCCCTAGCGAATGGCTACAGCTGAGGCCACCCTTCATACACTACACTGCACTACAACACTACAAGGGTGTCGACCAGCAGAAGATTACATAATAAATATAAAGTGCAGCGCTAAAATGTCAAACCAACAGTTTGTTCAAAAAAGTTTGTGCAATATTTCAATTGATATAGTGACAACCAGGTAGTAACACAGCTGTGAAAGATCCAGTAGAAATGACAGAAATGCGCACTCACCGACCGCGCATAGGAAATGCGCATGTATGTATTAAGATCAGCAGGCGTCGTTTCCCTCAAGAAGGGGTGTCATCAAGCGGTGGTCTGCTGGACTCAGAGGACCTCCTCAAGATCAGGGTGAACAATCCGGGTGAAGGCTCCCTCCTCTGAATATAGTATGCAGTGAAGGCTGTGTATGCTGGTCAACCATGTGGCAGCATCAGACCATGTGCAAGACAGTTTTGTCTTGCACATGGTCTGATGCTGCCACATGGTTGACCATGGCTGCCACATGAGTCCAGCAGACCACCGCTTGATGACACCCCTTCTCGAGGGAAACGACGCCTGCTGATCTTAATACATACATGCGCATTTCCTATGCGCAGTCGGTGAGTGCGCATTTCTGTCAATTCTACTGGATCTTTCACAGCTGTTGTCACTATATCAATTGAAATATTGCGCAAACTTTTTTGAACGAACTGTTGGTTTGACATTTTAGCGCTGCACTTTATATTTTATTATTTAGACGTGAGGCGGTTGTGATCTCCTCTAGTGCTTTAGCTGCTTATTTATATTTAAGGAGCGTTCGCTTTATTATATATATAGTAGAAGATTACATAGCTGAGTTTCGCAAGTGATCAGATGACATGTTCTGGAACTAAGCCACTCTTAAATATGAGTTCCAACGTGGTCTGTCCGAGGCACTCAAGGACGAGTTGGCTAGGGTTGAGGCTCAACTTGACTTGAGAACCTCATTCAACTGGCCATTCAACTTGACCGTAGGCTACGTGAGCAACAATCTGAAGGAACTCAATCCTACAGGCCTTCCAGGATGCTGCTCAAAGTACCTTCTGCTACTACAGTCGATCTTATAGGGGAACCTATGCAGATCGGCCTGGTACGTTCTGCCTCGACTCCAGAAGAGAAGATGCGTGTTTGACAGGTCAACCTCTGTCATTACTGCAGAGGAACCTGACTTCTACACGACTGCCCAGTAAAGCCTAGTAAATCCTTTCCTCAGTGCTCCTCTTATTTCAAGTTTGCAGATCTTCCTCCTTTCATATCATTCTTCCCATCTCGTTACAGATGGTGGAAGGGGAAGTCAACCTTCAGGCAATGCGTGGACCTTACAGGCTCTGGACATCAGGAATTCCTATGCTTGGATGTGTTATCCTCTCCAATGTTCCCTGTAATTCTCGGAATTCCATGTCTGCGAGTCCATAACCCCAAGATCAACTGGCCAAAGTGGGAAGTTACTGTACATCAGTCTACTGCCGCTAGCAGTGCTTTGCCCGAGTCCACGAATGCTGCCAGTTGTTTGGTGACCCAACCTAGCATCTGTCAGAATGTTCCTTCCTCCTACCATGACTTCCTGAACATGTTCGTTAGGAAGAAAACAGCAACGTTACCCCCCTCCCCCCCCCCCCTCAGCCTTACGATTGCCCCATCAAATTGCTCCCTGATGCAGACATTCCTTTTGGCCGGACCTTTCCTCTGTCTGAGATTGAGTTGGAGGCCTTACTGAAGTATATTGCCGAAAATCTGGAAATGGGGCTCATTCATCCATGTTTGTCTCCTGCAGGGAATTCTCTTTGTTAAAAAAAAAAAACAAAATCACACACTTTAACCCTGTGTGGACCCTTTACAATTCGCTGCCCGCTGCCTCTCATTCCTGGACTCTTTCAAAGGTTCCGAACCGCCCAAGTCTTCATGAACCTGGATCTTCAGGGCACCTACAATTTAGTCCGTATCAGAGGGGGACGGGTGGAAAATGGCCTTCCGAACCCGTTTCGGATATTTAGAATATCTTGTAATGCCGTTCGGACTGGGCAATGCCCCGACCACTTTCCAGCACTTTCTGAATTGTATTTTTAGGGTTCCTACACCACTTTTTAATTGTTTACCTGGACGATATTTTCATCTTTTCTGCCTCACTGGACCTGCAAAGAATACAAGTGAAAAGGTTCTTCTCCACGCCGAGGCAACCATTCCATTCCATCGATTTATAGTGGAGAACCATTGACACACAAGACAAAGATTGGACATTCTACTTGGCCATTCGCCAAATGTACATTGGGATTGACTATTCCACAAGAAGCATTTTCTCTGTTGCTTAGGGCAACAATTGGCTCTTGTACTCTCTCTGGCTGCCCCCCCCCCGCCCACTGTTTCCTACTAATTGTGGAAACTGTGCCACGTCCATGGCACTGGAAACTAAATGACTCTCTTATTCAGGATCCTTCATATAAACCCGAATCCAAAGGCACTTGCTCTATTCTTCTGTGCCAAAGCCGCTGAGGAAACCTCCCCTTCTGCCTCTGTGTGTCAGCAGGTAGGGCCGGTGCTTCCACTAGGCAAACTAGGCGGCCCGCTTAGGGTGCACTGCCACTTAGGGGCGCCTGGGTGCAGGACAGGCCACATGTATGTGACACCGCCACATCATGAAGGATCCTCCAGCTGACGAGGGGCGGCAGAGGGGAAGAAGAAAGGACAAAGGAAGATGTCTGGGGCTAGTGTAGTATCTGAGCTGCAGCTCCTTCCAGTGTTCCTCTAAGACTCAGTCCTTACTGCAAGCCGGCTGGTGGCTGCTGATCACTGTGGAGTTCCAGCCCTTCTCTTTCCATTCAACAGTAGAGGTGGAGCTGCGCCTGCAGAGGAAGGTAATGTCTGATGTCTCGTGTCTGCGTGAGTGTGACCCGGCCGGCCGGACATCACATGTGCAATGTGTCAGTGAGTGATGACATCATCACCATCCCCCAGCCTGCTCTTCCAGTGCCTGCTGATCTGTGTCAGTGTTGGTGGTGGTGTGTTGTGTTGGATCTGTCACTGTGTGGGATCGCTCAGTTCAGGTGTTTTCTATGTGTGTGTGGGCTGGGCTGCCTTCTGTCACAGCATTTTACCTCCCCCCATTGCCTGGAGAGTTCCAGCCCGGGATCTGTCAGAGTGTGGATCCATCATCCTCCACTCACTGTCACCCTGCCACTGCCAGCCACAGATACCGTCCGGCCTTGACACTTTTTTTAATATTGGGGCTGGTGCAGGGGCGGACTGGCACTTCTTGGGGCCCCCGGGCAATAGGGGATCATGGGGCCCCCGGGCAATAGGGGATCATGGGGCCCCTGTGTCCTTGGCCAAACTCAAAAAAGCCTATGAAAAAGGTACCAGGGGCATCTCATGGGGCCTACAAAAAAGAAGGGTTTGTGAAAAGGAATTCACAGAAAAGCGGCTACATTATGAACAGAATGTAATACTCAGAAAAATTTCCAAAAATTATGCTTTATTACATATAAATATTTGACATATGGGCAATCGCCCTGGTTTACCTTCACCTCAGTATGAGACAATACACACAGACCTAAAACCATATAAAATAACACCAAGACCGGTCTGGATAGATGTGCTGCAAAGACAATGACCACTAAAGTCTAAAGTCCCTGTAGCACTGGCACATAGGTTAACACTTCCCAAAGGAGGTGTACACAAAAATTATACCATAGGTATATAGTGTCACATGTAATAAATATAAAGACATGGTGGTGAGTGGACTATTACAGGACACTAGATTTAAGGTCCCTTGTGACCTATATGACATAAACGTCTATTATTGAGTGAAAGCTCTTACAGTGACTTCCCCCTCATATTGTTTGTCTTACTACAGGATGGGGACATTATGGTGCTTTATATAGGAAACAAGGCATGCCACATATATTTCAACGGGCGGAGGAGCCGCTGGGCCTTATCTTGTTTTCAACAAAAAGTGGTGTGTAGTCCACATGCTGTGGTGAAGAAATCACTTGAAGCAGTGTTCTGCTACTTGCATCTGTTTCTCCATCCAGGCAACAACTGGGGTGATATTTATATCTAAAAGTCCTAAGAATCAGTCACTTATATTACAGATGAATGGGCCCCAACCACATGTGCCGGCATGGGACTGTACTGTATTTCATTTGTGATATCCTTTTGCTGCCTAACATAGGCTTATGGTTATGCCTCTCTTTTGACGCACACTGTGCTCGCTGCATTGTATACATGTGATATTGCATACCTTTGGTATAATTTTTGGGAATTCCCCTCTATGGGATAGAACCTATATGGTCATGACTAGAGATGAGCGAATTATTAAAAAATTCGATTCGGCTGATTCGCCGAATTTGTGGAATAAATTTGATTTGAGTCGAATATATTCGCTGCGAATTTAACTTATAAAAGGGTGTTTCTAGGCTTCAGAGAGACTTTATATTAGTGCAGAACACTGTACCTTTAATTTAAATGTCCTTGGAGTCTGCTGGGGAAGAGAAATAATACTGTCAGTCAGTATGACATGCAGATGAGTGCCGTCGATCTTAGAATCACCGCACACTTCACTCATTTGGGCAGTCACGGGGCCAAAACCAGAGTGTGGAGCCACAGTGTGGCGGTGGAGGCAGCAGCAATGGGAGGCCATACAGCACCCTATGACAAAATGGAACCCACCAGCAGTGTGAGGAGACCTGAAAGTGGCACATGGCAGAGTGTGGCGATGGAGACAGCAGCAATGGGAGGCCGTACAGGGACCCATGAGAGACTCTGGACCTGGCAGCAGCATGAGGAGGCGGTATATAGGGGCCCATGGCAAGAAGAAGAAGAAGAAGAAGAGGATGAGGATGAAGAAGAAGAAGAAGAAGAAGTAGGATGAGGATGAAGAAGAAGTAGGATGAGGATGAAGAAGAAGAAGAAGAAGAAGTAGGATGAGGATGAAGAAGAAGAAGAAGTAGGATGAGGATGAAGAAGAAGAAAAAGAAGAAGTAGGATGAGGATGAAGAAGAAGAAGAATAAGTAGGATGAGGATGAAGAAGAAGAAGAAGTAGGATGAGGATGAAGAAGTAGGATGAGGATGAAGAAGAAGAAGAAGAAGTAGGATGAGGATGAAGAAGAAGAAGAAGAAGTAGGATGAGGATGAAGAAGAAGAAGAAGTAGGATGAGGATGAAGAAGAAGAAGAAGAAGAAGTAGGATGAGGATGAAGAAGAAGAAGAAGTAGGATGAGGATGAAGAAGAAGAAGAAGAAGAAGAAGAAGTAGGATGAGTATGAAGAAGAAGAAGTAGGATGAGGATGAAGAAGAAGAAGAAGAAGAAGTAGGATGAGGATGAAGAAGAAGAAGAAGAAGTAGGATGAGGATGAAGAAGAAGAAGAAGTAGGATGAGGATGAAGAAGAAGAAGAAGAAGAAGTAGGATGAGGATGAAGAAGAAGAAGTAGGATGAGGATGAAGAAGAAGAAGAAGAAGAAGTAGGATGAGGATGAAGAAGAAGAAGAAGAAGAAGAAGGAGAAGAAGAAGTAGGATGAGGATGAAGAAGAAGAAGAAGAAAGAAGTAGGATGAGGATGAAGAAGAAGAAGAAGAAGTAGGATGAGGATGAAGAAGAAGAAGAAGAAGAAGAAGTAGAATGAGGATGAAGAAGAAGAAGAAGAAGTAGGATGAGGATGAAGAAGAAGAAGAAGAAGAAGTAGGATGAGGATGAAGAAGAAGAAGTAGGATGAGGATGAAGAAGAAGAAGAAGAAGTAGGATGAGGATGAAGAAGAAGAAGAAGAAGAAGTAGGATGAGGATGAAGAAGAATTCCAGTACAGCAAAAAGTGTCCCTGCAGAGAGCTCCGCTATTTCTGACAGTTCTCTGACAGTTCCTTCACATTTACAGCGGTTGAAACATTGTATCTATTTGTTTCCGAATAAAAACATCTGTATCCTAAATGGAAACAAATAGATACAATGTTTCAATCGCTGTAAATGTGAAAGAACTGTCAGAGAACTGTCAGAAATAGCGGAGCTCTCTGCAGGGACACTTTTTGCCGGCTGTAGAAGGGATGAAAATCGGTGCCTGATCTGATCGGGGAAAATTCGATTCGTGCATCCGAAGTTTGCTAATATTCGGATTCGTCGCGAATCGAATTTTTCCTAATATTCGAAACGAATTCCACTTCGCCAGGTTCGATTCGCTCATCTCTAGTCATGACACGTCTTTATATTTATTACATGTGACACTATATACCTATGGTATAATTTTTGTGTACACCTCCTTTGGGAAGTGTTAACCTATGTGCCAGTGCTACAAAGACTTTAGACTTTAGTGGTCATTGTCTTTGCAGCACATCTATCCAGACCGGTCTTGGTGTTATTTTATATGGTTTTAGGTCTGTGTGTATTGTCTCATACTGAGGTGAAGGTAAACCAGGGCGATTGCCCATATGTCAAATATTTACATGTAATAAAGCATAATTTTTGGAAATTTTTCTGAGTATCACATTCTGTTCATAATGTAGCCGCTTTTCTGTGAATTCCTTTTCACAAACCCTTCTTTTTTGTCTGCCTCTTTGGGCTACTGAATGGAAGCCATATATTGGGTGATACAGTAATTTATTTTGTAACCTCCAAAAAAACTATCTTTAGTCAATGCATCTCATGGGGCCCCCTACTGACCCCGGGCCCCCGGGCAGTGCCCAAGTTTCCAAATGGTCAGTCCGCCCCTGGGCTGGTAGCATGACACTAACTTTTGCAGATATAAAGAAGTTTAGCAGTCTCATGTTTTGTTGATTTGAAAATTTTCTACCGTTTTTAAAATTTTTTATTAATTTATCTTTCTTTTTTGGGGGGTGCAAGCAGCTGGTCTTGCCTAGGACACAAAGTAGTCGGCCCCCGTGATCAGGAGTACTCTTATAAAACGTGGCATCTCATTGGAAGAAACTCCTTCAAGCGGAGTGCCATCAAAACGGGGAGCTCCGCTTTCAGTACTGGTCCCCCTCACCCCGTTGGGAATCGGCACCTTTGGGGAACGGGTACCCCAATTTTGACAGGTATCCACTCTCACATCCAGGGTCAGTAGGGGGCCCCATGAGATGCCCCTGGTACCTTTTTCATAGGCTTTTTTGAGTTTGGGCAAGGACACAGGGGCCCCATGATCCCCTATTGCCCGGGGGCCCCATGAGTTGTCGGTCCACCCTTGGGGTGAGGACAACATCCCTTTCTGATCACCTAGGTGGTCGCAACAGATGTGAGAGTGGGTACCTGTCAAAATTGGGGTACCCGTTCCCCATGAGCTGTCAGTCCGCCCCTTTTCCTGAGTGTAGCTCGGGGGGGTCACCGCTTGTGGTGCTGAAACTTTCCCCCGAGCGACACTCGGGGACACCGCCGGGGGGGATAAGGCGACATTCCGGACAATTTCATGCTCCCAACTGTGTGGGAAGAGTTTGTGGACGACGGTCGTCCGGTGCCATCGCCCCACTAACAGAGCCAAGATCGACCAATTTTCTCAGGTCCGATTATCAAGTGAAAACTCATTGGAGAATGGACGCATGTATGGCCAGCCTACGGCCCATTTACTTTTTTTTTTTTTTACATTTCTTCAGTTACTTCCTGGTTTCCTGCCTAGGCAAATGATGTCATGCATCCCAGGAGTCTTCAGGAGGGGAGGAGGGGCTTTCTCAGCTAACCACACCCTCCCTCCCACCGGCATGCCTGAGCTAAGGGCCAGTTCACACTACATGCGTTTCAGTTGCTTTTTTTTTCTGCATCCAAAAGTAGAACACGCTGCATTGTTAGAGCAACACCCGGAAATCAGTCCACAAAACGCAGTGCGATGTGCAGGATGGGATCACAATGGTGGGAATACCCGTGCGATCCGATTCTAATGCGGAACAAAAGAGGCTCCCGCACGTTTTTGGTGCGGATGCGGTGCGAATAGAGCCACACAAAATATACGACTCCGATCGCACCGCATACAAATCATGTGACGTGCCGCAACGCATCAGTGTGAACCCGGGCTTCAACTGAAGAGGGAAAAAATGAACTGAAACGCATGAAAAACGTGCACGCAAAAACGCACCTGGAATGCGTCGTCTGGACTGCTTGTCTATAGTGTGAACCAGCCCTCAATTAAGTAGGGACATGTGCGTTCCGGTGCGTTTTACCGAGTTCCAATACAGCTCCGTGCAGGAAAAATGCCGCCTGTTCTACTTTTTTTTTCTTCATCCAAAACGCACCGGAACTGCAAGCGCTGATGTGAACGATGACACTGACCACCCTATCACCTACTTTATGTGGTTTTTTTTATGCGTTTTTAAACGCGTTCCGGTGCGTTTTTCTCCTTTTTTTTTCAATTTAAATAGGGACATGTGCGTTCCGGTGCGTTTTACCACATTCCAGTACAGTTCTGTGCAGGAAAAATGCCGCCTGTTCTACTTTTTTTTCTTCATCCAAAACACACCAGAACGGCGAGCGCTGATGTGAACAATGACACTGACCGCCCTATCACCTGCTTTCTGTGCATTTGGGTGCAATTTGGTGCGTTTCAGTTTGTTTTTTATGCGTTTTTTTTACACATTCCGGTGCGTTTTTCCCCCTTCCTTTTTCTTCAATTTAAATAGGGACATGTGCGTTTTTGGTGCGTTTTACCGCGTTCCAGTACAGTTCTGTGCAGAAACAATGCAGCCTGCTCTACTTTTTTTTTTCTTCATCCAAAATGCACCGGAACTGCGAGCGCTGATGTGAGAAATGACACTGACCGCCATATCACCGACTTTATGTGCGTTTTTTATGTGTTTTTCACGCGTTCCGGTGAGTTTTTTCCCCTTTCTTCAAATTTAAATAGGGGCCTGTGCGTTCCAGTTTGTTTTTGGTGCGTTTTTATGTTTTTGAGGCGTTCTGCTGCGGTTTCCCCCTTTCTTTTTCTTCAATTTAAATAGGGACATGTGCGTTCCAGTGCGTTTTTGATGCGTTCCGGTGCATTTTTCATGCATTTTACCATGTTCCAATACAGTTCTGTGCAGGAAAAATACAGACAGTTCTACGTTCTTTTCTGCATCCGGAACACAGCGGAACTGCAAGCGCTGATGTGAACTATGACCACCATATCACCGACTTTCTGTGCGTTTTGGATGCAATTTGGTGCGTTCCAGTGCGTTTTTGATGCGTTCCGGTACATTTTCCCCCCTTTCTTTTTCTTCAATTTAAATAAGGACATGTGCGTTCCAGTTCCATTTTTGATGCGTTCCAGTGCGGTTTTTATGCATGTTACCGCGTTCCAGAACAGTTCTGTGCAGGGAAAACGCAGACTGTTCTACTTTTTTTTCTGCATCCGGAACGCACCGGAACTGCAAGCGCTGACGTGAACTATGACACTGACCACCATATCACCGACTTTCTGTGCGTTTTGGATGCAATTTGGTGCATTTATTATGCGTTTTTGATGGGTTCCGGTGCATTTTTTTCCCCTTTCTCTTCAATTAGGGACATGTGAGTTCCAGTGCGTTTTTGATGCGTTCCGGTGCGTTTTTTACACATCCCGCTGTGTTGTTGGTCCTTGTTACCGTGTTCCAGTGCAGTTCTGTGCAGGAAAAACGCAGCCTGTTTTTTTTCTTCCTCCAGAATGCACCGGAGCTGCAAGCCCTGATGTGAACTATGACACTGACCACCATATCACCGACTTTCTGTGCATTTTGGATGCAATTTTGGTGCATTCCCATGCGTTTTTTGATACGTTCCAGTGTTTTTGGTGCGTTCCCATGCGTTTTTGATACGCTCCAGTGTTTTTGGTGCGTTCCCATGCGTTTTTGATACGTTCCAGTGTTTTTGGTGCGTTCCCATGCGTTTTTGATACGCTCCAGTGTTTTTGGTGCGTTCCCATGCGTTTTTGATACGTTCCAGTATTTTTGGTGCATTCCCATGCGTTTTTGATACGCTCCAGTGTTTTTGGTGCATTCCCATGCGTTTTTGAGACGTTCCACTGTTTTTGGTGCATTCCCATGCGTTTGTGATACGCTCCAGTGTTTTTGGTGCATTCCCATGCGTTTTTGATACCCTCCAGTGTTTTTGGTGCATTCCCATGCGTTTTTGATACGTTCCAGTGTTTTTTGGTGCATTCCCATGCGTTTTTGATACGTTCCAGTGTTTTTGGTGCATTCCCATGCGTTTTTGATACGCTCCAGTGTTTTTGGTGCATTCCCATGCGTTTTTGATACGCTCCAGTGTTTTTGATGCATTCCCATGCGTTTTTGATACGCTCCAGTGTTTTTTTGGTGCATTCCAGTGTGTTTTTGATGCGTTACCATGTTCCAATTCAGTCCTATGCAGGGAAAACGCAGCCTTTTTTTTCTGCATCCGGAACGCACCGGAACTGCAAGCACTGATGTGAACTATGGCACTGACAGCCATATCACCTACTTTCTGTGCGTTTTGGATGCAATTTGGTGCATTTTTGATGCGTTTGTGACGAGTTCCGGTGCGTTTTTTCCCCCCCTTTCTTTTCAATCAGGGACATGTGTGTTCCAGTGCATTTTTTATGCGTTCCGGAGTGTTTATGGTGCGTGTTTACCGCGTTCCAATGCGGTTCTGTGCAGGAAAAAACGCAGCCTGTTTGTCTTTTTTTTCTGCATCCGGAATGCACCGGAACTGCAAGCTCTGATGTGAACTATGACACTGACCACCATATCACCGACTTTCTGTGCGTTTTGGATGCAGATAAAAAAGCAACTGAAATACATGGCATGTGAACTGGCCCTAAACGTACATGAGTGTAATGACTTGTATGGGCAGACAGAACATCTTTCAAAACGGCCGCAGCACCACTTCCACTTCCGGGGTCAGACTGACATCACTTCCTGATTGGTTTTATCCAATGGAGTTTTCCAAAGGAGAAGATGTCACACAGGAAGCTTCCGCCCTTACCGAAGACCACAGCCGCCATCTTAGTAACTGGAAACGGCAGCTAGCACTGTCCTGTACGCTGCAGGTAATGCGTAACCCAAAAACAAAAACAAAAAACAATCGCTGGCAGATGATGTCGGACAGGAAGCTTCACCTTGTACGCATCACTTTCCGCCCTTACTGAAGACCACAGCTGCCATCTTAGTAACTGGAAACCTCGTCTGCCACTATCCTGTACACGGCAGGCAAAGCGTAACTTAAAAAAACAGAAAACCGGCCAATTCTCTACACATTATATCCGATATAAAACACATCCTGGCACTGATACGAGCACAATTCTATAGGATGAGGATGACACCAAACTTCATTAACCCCTCCCCCCCTCCTGAGGATTCCCCCCTCCCGCTTCCTGACCAGGCCATTTTTTGCGATATGGTGCTGCATTTTTAGGACATGCGTTCCGGTTGCAGAAAAAAAAGCAGAACAGGCTGCGTTTTTCCTGCACTGCAACGTGGTAAAATGCACCAAACATGCACCAAAATGCATAAAAAACGCACGTGTCCCTATTTAAATTGAAGAAAAAGGGGGAAAAATGAACTGAAACGCATCAAAAATGCACCGGAACGTGCCAAAAAAGCGTCAAAAACACATCCTGACTGCGTTTCTATAGTGTGAACCGGCCCTTATTCTATGCACGACCCCGCGTTCACACCGATGCGTTTTCCGTTGCGTTTTGCAGAAAAGCATTACAGTCCATTTAACATGGTTTCCTATGGGACGGGTTCACATCACCGCGTTTTCACACCGGTGCGTTTTTTGGAAAGGGGCGGGGACTTTTTTGAACGTAAAAAGTTTTGTTTTTGGTTCTATAGACTTCAATGGAAACGCTGCAGAAAAGCATGTGGTGCGTTTTTGCTGCATTTTTTATGTGTTTCGCATTTTAAATCTGCCTAGCAACAAGAAAAGAATGAAAAAAAATGCAAAACGCATCACAACGTGGCAAAAACGCAATGCAGAAATGGATGAAATGCAACCTGCATAGGTGTGAACCGAGCCTTAAGGTAAAATAAAAACTTGAAGGCTTTACAATCACTTTAACAACCGGTAACCAACATGGTTGTCAAGGAGAGGGCAGCTGCCGCGTCCTTAGCAACCATGACTCGTCTGCTGTCATGCTCTCATCCACACAGTCCTGGATCACAATGGGGATCTGGTAAGTATAAGTGGGGGAGGGGCTGGGAGGTAATATCCAGGCACAGAAGGTTTTATTCTATGCATTAAGAGGAAAAAAAACTTGAAGGCTTTACAACCACTTTAACAACCGGTAACCAACATGGTTGTCAAGGAGCTGGCAGCTGCTACATCCTTATATAATGACTCTGTACTGCACTGGTGACAGGATGTAAAAAAAAAATAGTGAAACTGATTTTTTTAATTTTTTCATTTTCTGAAAAATTATGACAAAAAAAATACAACTTCAAAAAACTCGCCATGTCTCTTATGAAGTACGTCGGACTGTCTACTCTGCAAAAAGGGGTCATTTGGGAGATATCTGTACCGTCCTGACATTTGGGGGATATCTGTACTGTTCTGACATTTGGGGGATATCTGTCCTGTCCTGACATTTGGGGGATATCTGTACTGTTCTGACATTTGGGGGATATCTGTACTGTCCTGACATTTGGGGGGATATCTGTACCGTTCTGACATTTGGGGGATATCTGTACCGTTCTGACATTTGGGGGATATCTGTACTGTCCTGACATTTGGGGGATATCTGTACTGTTCTAACATTTGGGGGATATCTGTACTGTCCTGACATTTGGGGGATATCTGTACTGTTCTGACATTTGGGGATATCTGTACTGTTCTGACATTTGGGGGATATCTGTACCGTCCTGACATTTGGGGGGATATCTGTCCTGTTCTGACATTTGGGGGATATCTGTACTGTCCTGACATTTGGGGGGATATCTGTACCGTTCTGACATTTGGGGGATATCTGTACCGTTCTGACATTTGGGGGATATCTGTACTGTTCTGACATTTGGGGGAGATCTGTACTGTCCTAACATTTGGGGGGAGATCTGTACTGTTCTGACATTTGGGGGGAGATCTGTACTGTCCTGACATTTGGGGGATATCTGTACTGTCCTGACATTTGGGGGGATATCTGTACTGTCCTGACATTTGGGGGAGATCTGTACTGTCCTGACATTTGGGGGATATCTGTACTGTCCTGACATTTGGGGGGATATCTGTACTGTCCTGACATTTGGGGGAGATCTGTACTGTCCTGACATTTGGGGGAGATCTGTACTGTCCTGACATTTGGGGGATATCTGTACTGTCCTGACATTTGGGGGATATCTGTACTGTTCTGACATTTGGGGGGTATCTGTACTGTCCTGACATTTGGGGGATATCTGTACCGTTCTGACATTTGGGGGATAGCTGTACCGTCCTGACATTTGGGGGATATCTGTACTGTCCTGACATTTGGGGGATATCTGTACTGTTCTGACATTTGGGGGATATCTGTACTGTCCTGACATTTGGGGGAGATCTGTACTGTCCTGACATTTGGGGGATAGCTGTACCGTCCTGACATTTGGGGGATATCTGTACTGTCCTGACATTTGGGGGATATCTGTACTGTTCTGACATTTGGGGGATATCTGTACTGTCCTGACATTTGGGGGGATATCTGTACCGTTCTGACATTTGGGGGATATCTGTACCGTTCTGACATTTGGGGGATATCTGTACTGTTCTGACATTTGGGGGAGATCTGTACTGTCCTAACATTTGGGGGGAGATCTGTACTGTTCTGACATTTGGGGGGAGATCTGTACTGTCCTGACATTTGGGGGATATCTGTACCGTCCTGACATTTGGGGGGATATCTGTACCGTCCTGACATTTGGGGGAGATCTGTATCGTCCTGACATTTGGGGGATATCTGTACTGTCCTGACATTTGGGGGATCTCTGTACTGTTCTGACATTCTGGGACCTCAAGAAATTAGATTGGCTGTCAGTACTTCAGGATTGATCAATATTCAGATCTATACCATAGTTTGTGAACTCTATAACTTTCCTACAAACTAAATAATACATCCTAATTTGGGTTATTTTCACCAAAGACATGTAGCAGAATACATCTCGGCCCAAATTTATGAAGAACAATTATTTATTTGTAAACTTTATAACAGAAACAAAGAAAAACGTGTTTTTTTCAAACTTTTTGTTTTTTTTTGTTAATTTAGCAAAAAATAAAAACCCCAGCGATGATTAAATACCACCAAAAGAAAGCTCTAGTTGTGTGAAGAAAATGATAACATTTTAGTTTGGGTACAGTGTTGTATGACCGCGCAATTGTCATTCAAAGTGTGAGAGCGCTGAAACCTGAAAACTGGCCTGGGCAGGAAGGGGTAAATTGCCCGGTATGGAAGGGGTTAAGTACGCAGCGGCTGTCCGCTCCTTAGTAACCATGTTGTTAAAGTGGTTGTAAAGCCTTAAGGTTTTTTTATCTCAATGTATAGAATAAAACCTTCTGTGCCTGGGGTTTACCTCCCAGCACCCCCTCCACCCCCCCACCCCCCATTGTTATCTGAGTCCCAGCACTGTGCAATTGAGAGAATGACAGGGTGACAGCAGACAAAAACAACAACAGAATAAAATAGAAAGAATAAAAACCATCTTCCAAAATTTTAATTTTGAATAGAATAGAAAATAAAAGAGTAGAATAGAATAGAAAATAATATATCAGAACAGAAAAAAAAACAATAGAATAGAATATAACAGAAAGAATACAACCATCTTCCGAAATTCAAATTTTGAATAGAATAAAATAGAATAGAAAACAAAAGCATAGAATATGAAAAGAATATATCAGAACAGAAAAAAAAAAACAGAATAGAATAAAATAGAAAGAATATAATTATTCCGAATTTTGAATAGAATAAATTTGAATCTGAATAGAATAGAAAATAAAAGAGTGGAATAGAATAGAACAGAATATATCAGAACAGAAAAAAAAAATAGAATATAATAAAATTAAAAAAAATAACCATCTTCCAAAATTAGAATTTCAAATAGAATAAATTTGAATTTGGAAGAATAGAACAGAAAAGAATATATCAGAACAGAAAAAACAATAGAATAGAATAAAATATAAATATAACCATCTTCAGATATTTGAATTTCGAAGAGAATAAATTTGAACAGAATAGAATAGAAAATAAAAGAATATATCAGAACAGGAAAAAAAACAGAATAGAATAAAATAGAAAGAATATAATTATTCCGAATTTTGAATAGAATAAATTTGAATCTGAATAGAATAGAAAATAAAAGAGTGGAATAGAATAGAAAAGAATATATCAGAACAGGAAAAAAACAATAGAATATAATAAAATTTTAAAAAATAACCATCTTCCAAAATTAGAATTTCAAATAGAATAAATTTGAATTTGGAAGAATAGAACAGAAAAGAATATATCAGAACAGAAAAAACAATAGAATAGAATAAAATATAAATATAACCATCTTCAGATATTTGAATTTCGAAGAGAATAAATTTGAACAGAATAGAATAGAAAATAAAAGAATATATCAGAACAGAAAAAAAAAGACCAGAATAGAATAAAATAGAAAGAATATAATTATTCCGAATTTTGAATAGAATAAATTTGAATCTGAATAGAATAGAAGAAAAAAAAGAGTGGAATAGAATAGAAAAGAATATATCAGAAACAGAAAAAAAAACAATAGAATAGAATATAACAGAAAGAATACAACCATCTTCCGAAATTCAAATTTTGAATAGAATAAAATAGAATAGAAAACAAAAGCATAGAATATGAAAAGAATATATCAGAACAGAAAAAAAAAAACAGAATAGAATAAAATAGAAAGAATATAATTATTCCGAATTTTGAATAGAATAAATTTGAATCTGAATAGAATAGAAAATAAAAGAGTGGAATAGAATAGAAAAGAATATATCAGAACAGGAAAAAAACAATAGAATATAATAAAATTAAAAAAAATAACCATCTTCCAAAATTAGAATTTCAAATAGAATAAATTTGAATTTGGAAGAATAGAACAGAAAAGAATATATCAGAACAGAAAAAACAATAGAATAGAATAAAATATAAATATAACCATCTTCAGATATTTGAATTTCGAAGAGAATAAATTTGAACAGAATAGAATAGAAAATAAAAGAATATATCAGAACAGAAAAAAAACCAGAATAGAATAAAATAGAAAGAATATAATTATTCCGAATTTTGAATAGAATAAATTTGAATCTGAATAGAATAAAAATAAAATAGTGGAATAGAATAGAAAAGAATATATCAGAACAGAAAAAAAAACAATAGAATATAATAAAATTGAAAAAAAAATACCACCATCTTCCGAAATTCAAATTTGGAATAGAATAGAATAGAAAATAATATATCAGAACAGAAAAAAAAAACAACAGAATAGAATAAAAACAGAACGAATACAACCATCTTCCGAAATTCGAATTTCAAATAAAATAAATTTGAATGCGGATTCACATTTTCCCGAATTCGGTTCGACCTAATTCTGAAAATTTTAATCGAATTTGAAAAAGAATTAATAAAACGAAACTTAATTCCAAAAACGAATTAAACGAAAAAAAAAAAATTTAAATTTCGAGTCAAAACGAAACAAAGTGAATTTTCTCGTCCTGCACGCGTCTACTAGGCGTGTGCGCAGTTTATACGGAGGGAGGGACTAGTATATACAGGGAATTTGGTGTCGTCCCGTAGAATTGTGTTGGGATGTGTTTTATATCGGATATAATGTTTTATGACGTAGAAGATTGGCCAGCGATTGTTTTTTGTTTTTGTTTTTTGGGTTACGCTTTACCTGCAGTGTACAGGACAGTGGTAGATGCTGATTCCAGTTACTAAGATGGCGGCTGTGGTCTTCAGTAAGGGCGGAAGCTTCCTGTGTGACATCATCTCCTTTGGAAAAGTCCATTGAAGGAAACCAAACAGGAAGTGATGTCAGGCTGACCCGTGGAAGTGGTGCTGCGGCCATTTTGAAAGAAGTTTTATCTGCCCATACAAGCCATCACACCCATGTTGGCTTACTATGGGAGAAATTTGTGTTTTTACCATTTTTATCATTTCCTAATATTTTACTTTTTTAATGATATAAAACACCGTTTTAAACCAGGTTCACATCTATGCAGGTTGCGTTTGAGGCGCTTCTGCACTGCGTTTGGTGGTTTTGCCACGTTTTGCGTTTTTTTGGGGGGGGGTTCATTTTTTTTTATTTCTCTTGTTGCTAGGCAGATTTTAAACGCAAAAAGCATCAAAAACGCAATATGTGCTTTTCAGCAGCGTTCCCATTGAAGTCTACAGAACAAAAAAACGCAACGTTTTGCGTTCCAAAAAGTCCCTGACCCTTTCCAAAAAAAAAAAAAAACACCCGCGCAGATGTGAACCCGTCCTATAGGAAATCACGTCCGTTTAACACATCTGCGCATTTTTTTTTTTTTTTTTTTAAGGGTCGGGGACTTTTTTGAAAGCAAAACGTTGCGTTTTTGGTTCTGTAGACTTCAATGGGATCGCTGCAGCATGCATTGCATTTTTGATGCGTTTTGTGTTTAAAATCTGCCTAGCAACAAGAGAAATTTAAAAAAAAAAAAATAGAAAAAAAAAAAAACGCAGCAGAGCAAAAAATCTGAACGAGGACGGCTTGAAGCAAGATTTACCAGCAGCGATTTATGAGATGCGCAAAAGTTGAATTGTTGGGTGAGGTCGACGCAAAAAAACGCTGGAAGTGCGCTGATCGGCGGCACATTTTATTCACGTTGATGACATGGAGGGTTTGGTTTGTTTTTGGTTAATAGATATGCGCAGAACCAAACAATTAGTTTTGTTTCCGGTCGAATCGTTCCGTTAATAATTTCGTTTCACAAAATTCAGTTCGTTGTTTATTTGGATTTGAAATATCCGAATCGAACTCGACTCAAAAATATCAAATCGATCTAAATTCAGTGTGAAGAAAGGCCAGTTCTATTCCAAATTCGAATTTTGGAAGAAGGCTATATTTCCATATTATTCTATTCTAATCTATTCTATCTTTTTCTTATTCTGTTCTATTTTATTCTTTTCTATTTTATGCTGTTTTACTCTATTATTTTTATTCTATGCTATTCTTTTATTTCCTGTTCTCTTCTATTCTCTTTTATTCTATTATTTTCTTTTCTTTTCCTTTATTTTCTTTTCTTTTATATCCATTTATTTGTTAGTCTATTCTTTTATTTTCTGTCCTATTCTAGTTTATTTTATTATTTTTTTATACTATTCCACTTATCCATTCTATTCTTTTTTTTTTTTTCTATTCTAATCTGTTTTACTCTATTCTTTTTGATTCTATTTTTTTTTTTAATTTCAAATTTTGAAAAAACAGCTATATTCTTTTTATTTTATTCTAGTCTATTCCTTTATTTTCTATTCTATTTTTCTATCCTTTTTCATTTTTAATCTATTCTTTTATCTTCTGTCTTATTCCAGTTTATTTTATTATTTTCTATTCTGTTCCTCTATTATCTATTATATTCTTTTTTTTCTATTCTATTCTGTAAGCAGTGATTGCACCACACCACAGGCTTCACAGTCCTCTCCATCCTCAGGCTTCCCAGCCCCCTTACCATCCTCAGGCATCATAGCCCCCACACCATTCTCATGCTTCCCATCCCCCTCACCATCCTCAGGCTTCCCATCCCCCTCACCATCCTCAGGCTTCCCATCCCTCCTCACCAGGCTCCCATCCCTCCTCACCATCCTCAGGCATCCCATCCCCCCTCACCATCCTCAGGCATCACAGCCCCCCACCATCCTTAGACTTCCCATCCCCCCTCACCATCCTCTGGCTTCCCATCCCCCCTCAGCATCCTCAGGCTTCGAATCCCCCTCACCATCCTCAGGCTTCCCATACCCCCCTCACCATCCTCAGGCTTCCCATACCCCCTCACCATCCTCAGGCATCACAGCCCTTCCCACCATCCTCAGACTTCCCATCCCCTCTCACCATCCTCAGGCTTCCCATCCCCCCTCACCTTCCTCAGGCTTCCCATCCCCCCTCACCATTCTCAGGCTTCCCATCCCCTCTCACTATCCTCAGGCTTCCCATCCCTCCTCACCATCCTAAGGCTTCTCATCCCCCCTCACCATCCTCAGGCTTCTCATCTCCCCTCACCATCCTCATTCTTCCCATCCCCCCTCACCATCCTAAGGCATCACAGCCCCCCTCACCATTCTCAGGCTTCCCATCCCCTCTCACTATCCTCAGGCTTCCCATCCCTCCTCACCATCTTAAGGCTTCTCATCCCCCCTCACCATCCTCAGGCTTCTCATCCCCCCTCACCATCCTAAGGCTTCCCATCCCCCCTCACCATCCTTAGGTTTCCCAGCCCCCTCACCTTCCTCAGGCTTCCCAGCCCCCTCATCATCCTCAGGCTTCCCAGCCCCCTCACCTTCCTCAGGCTTCCCAGCCCCCTCACCTTCCTCAGGCTTCCCGTACCCCCCTCACCATCCTCAGGCCTCCCATACACCCCTCTGCAGAGTCCCGCCAGACCTCACCAGGCACACACATATCCTTTGGTAGGAGTTAGAGAGTGGGTGACAGCACAGTGGGCCCCTTCCCCCTCGGGCCCATGTGCAGTGCACACTTTGCACCCATGGATGATATGCCACTGACCACATGTGACATTGCTAGTTTCTCCTGCTCCAGGGCCCCGGCTCTGTTGATCCAGTACCACTCAGTCCTCTCTCTCTGGTCCCCCAGCACTGCTGATCCTCTACCTCTCAGTCCTCTCTCTCTGGTCCCCCAGCACTGCTGATCCTCTACCTCTCAGTCCTCTCTCTCCAGTCCCCCAGCTCTGCTGATCCTCTGCCGCTCAGTTCTCTCTCTCTGGTTCCCCAGCTCTGCTGACTCTCTCCTGCTCAGTTCCCTTTCTCCAGTTCCCCAGCTCTGCTGATTCTCTGCTGCTCAGTCCCCTCTCTCCGGTCCCCCAACTCTGCTGCTGATTCTTTGCTGCTCAGTCCTCTCTCTCTGGTCCCCCAGTTCTGCTGATCCTCTGCCACTCAGTCCTGTCTCTCCAGTCCCCCAGCTCTGCTGAACCTCTGCTGCTCAGTCCTCTCTCTCTGGTCCCCCAGCTCGGCTGAACCTCTGTTGCTCAGTCCTCTCTCTCTCTGGTCCCCCCAGCTCGGCTGAACCTCTGTTGCTCAGTCCTCTCTCTCTCTGGTCCCCCCAGCTCTGCTGAACCTCTGTTGCTCAGTCCTCTCTCTGGTCCCCCCATCTCGGCTGAACCTCTGTTGCTCAGTCCTCTCTCTCTCTGGTCCCCCCAGCTCTGCTGAACCTCTGTTGCTCAGTCCTCTCTCTCTCTGACCCGCCCAGCTCTGCTGAACCTCTGCCGCTCCATACCTTTCTGGTCCCCCCAGCTCTAATGATCCTCTGCCACTCAGTCCTCTCTGCCCAAAGCAGAAAAAAGTTTTAAATTCCATTTGGTGGGAAGCAGCAGCATTAATAATAATTAAAGTGCAACTATAAGAATCCTAAATTCCTCTACCTACTGAAATATTTAAGTGACTAAGGGAATTCCCGTAACCTGCCTGTGAAGAGGTGCGTCTGTACAATGTATACAACCTACTGCGGCAAAGCCGACATTTACAAAGGTATGCATTTTAAGGGGGAACACCATGCAAAAATGAATAAACAAAAAACATGGGGTCCCCCCCCCCCAAAAAAAAGGTTCCAGACCCTTATCTGAGCATGCAGCCTGGTAGGCCTGGAAAGGTGGGGACAAGCGTTTACCCCACCTCTCCTGAACATTACCAGGTCACATGCCCTCAACATGAGGGGAGGCACCTTGCTAGGGGGACCCCCATAAAAAGGTGTCTTGCCCTTAGGTTGATAAGTACAAGGGCCTCTTCCCCACAACCCTGGTGTGGTGGTACTGGGGGGGCCTATTGGAATGTGTTAACAATAAGGGGGCCTCCAAATATCTCCCTCCATGTGAATAAGTAAGGGGTAGATAGTACCTCTACTCAATAAAAATAAATGAATGTTCCAATGTGAATCCATTATCAATCCTCTACAGCAGAGGTCTCCAAACGCTCTAAACAAAGGGCCAGTTTACTGTCCATCTGCCCCATCTTTGATGTCAGTGAGAGGAATTTACCCCATTGTTGGTGTCATAGGTAGGAATTGTGCCCTGTCTTTGATGTCATTGGGAGGAACTATGTCCCATTGCTGGTGTCATTAAGAGGAACTGTGCCCCATTGGTGGGGTCATTAGTAGGAATTGTGCCCTATCTTTGATGTCTTTAGGAGGAATCATACCCCAACGCTAGTGTCATTGAGATGAACTGCGCCCCATTGGTGGGATCATTGGTAGGAATTGTGCCCTATCTTTGATGTCATTAGGAGGAATTATACCCCAACGCTGGTGTCATTGAGATGAACTGTGCCCCATTGGTGGGATCATTGGTAGGAATTGTGCCCTATCTTTGATGTCATTAGGAGGAATTATACCCCAACGCTGGTGTCATTGAGATGAACTGCGCCCCATTGGTGGGATCATTGGTAGGAATTGTGCCCTATCTTTGATGTCATTAGAAGGAATTATGACCCAACGCTAGTGTCATTGAGATGAACTGCGCCCCATTGGTGGGGTCATTAGTAGGAATTGTGCCCTATCTTTGATGTCATTAGGAGGAATTATACCCCAACGCTGGTGTCATTGAGATGAACTGCGCCCCATTGGTGGGATCATTGGTAGGAATTGTGCCCTATCTTTGATGTCATTAGGAGGAATTATACCCCAACGCTAGTGTCATTGAGATGAACTGCGCCCCATTGGTGGGATCATTGGTAGGAATTGTGCCCTATCTTTGATGTCATTAGGAGGAATTATACCCCAACGCTGGTGTCATTGAGATGAACTGCGCCCCATTGGTGGGATCATTGGTAGGAATTGTGCCCTATCTTTGATGTCATTAGGAGGAATTATACCCCAACGCTGGTGTCATTGAGATGAACTGCGCCCCATTGGTGGGATCATTGGTAGGAATTGTGCCCTATCTTTGATGTCATTAGGAGGAATTATACCCCAACGCTGGTGTCATTGAGATGAACTGCGCCCCATTGGTGGGATCATTGGTAGGAATTGTGCCCTATCTTTGATGTCATTAGGAGGAATTATACCCCAACGCTGGTGTCATTGAGATGAACTGTGCCCCATTGGTGGGGTCATTAGTAGGAATTGTGCCCTATCTTTGATGTCATTAGGAGGAATTATACCCCAACGCTAGTGTCATTGAGATGAACTGCGCCCCATTGGTGGGATCATTGGTAGGAATTGTGCCCTATCTTTGATGTCATTAGGAGGAATTATACCCCAACGCTGGTGTCATTGAGATGAACTGTGCCCCATTGGTGGGATCATTGGTAGGAATTGTGCCCTATCTTTGATGTCATTAGGAGGAATTATACCCCAACGCTGGTGTCATTGAGATGAACTGCGCCCCATTGGTGGGATCATTAGTAGAAATTGTGCCCTATCTTTGATGTCATTAGGAGGAACTATGCCCCAACGCTAGTGTCATTGAGATGAACTGTGCCCCATTGGTGGGATCATTAGTAGGAATTGTGTCCTATCTTTGATGTCATTAGGAGGAATTATACCCCAACGCTGGTGTCATTGAGATGAACTGTGCCCCATTGGTGGGATCATTGGTAGGAATTGTGCCCTATCTTTGATGTCATTAGGAGGAATTATACCCCAATGCTGGTGTCATTGAGATGAACTGTGCCCCACTGGTGGGGTCAGTGGTAGGAATTGTGCCCTGTATTTGTGTCATTAGAAGGAATTATGCCCCATCGCTGGTGTCATTGGGAGGAACTGTACACCATTGTTGGTGTAATTGGGAGGAACTGTGCCCCATCATTGGTGTCATTGGAAGAAATTGTGCTCTATCTTTGTTGTCATTGGGAGGAATTTTGCCCCATCGTTGGTGTCAGTGGATGAAGTCGTGCATCCAAGGGCCAGATAAAAGCAAGAAAAGGGCCACATCCGGCCCCGGGCCACAGTTTGGAGACCACTGTTCTAGAGCAATCCCCATTGTTCAATCACAATTATCAACCAAAAGAAAAAAAAAAATCCCAAAACCTGCGAGGGGGCCACTCTGTTTTTTTTTTTTTTTTTTATTTTTTTACCCCTTTCTGCTGTGGCCTTTCCGGACGTTTAAGAGGGTCCAAATACTGGGAGGCAAAGGTGGACCTTCTGATCATGTGACCGCTGTGATTGGCTGTTGCAGCAGTCGCATGATTGGATAACAAGTATGGATGGGGAGCTTTCCAATACACATTCGTTACTGGGAGCAGGCAAGGAGCACACTGTCAGCATAGTAAAGTGCTTACATTGGGATGTATATATGTGGCCGCTTGGCGGTGAAGCCCACCCACCGAGGGGCCACATATATGCGTACGGGAGACTTAACTATTGTGAAGGCTTTGTTTCCAAGGTTGGGGATTACCGGCCAGTACATGATTGGGGACAGGTGACATCACTGGTTACTTAATGAATTTATTGGATAAAGTTGCAGTCACAAAGGTGAGAGGGCAGATGGGCATGTACCAAACGTGTGCCAGGAAACCGACAGTCATAGTGGACTCCCAGCCTTGGCCACCAGGGAAACTAACTGGACCTGGAAAGCATCGCTGTGACGATCACAGGGTGTAGGCTTCCCTTGTGGAAGGTGTACCATGCCTCAGGAATGAGGCCGTAAGCTGAAGTTCTCCACCCAGGATCACCTGTGGGCCATTCACAGTTGGGAACACCAACAGTTTCAAGGCTACCACGCCTTTTCTTCTGCCTCTGACAAAGAGGAGTAATAAACTCGAAACACGTTCCCAACTGTGCATGCACCACAAGTAACATCAGGCAGAAGAGAACTTCGGCTTACTGCTTCAACCCCGAGGCATCATGTACCTTCCACAAGCAGCACCGACACTTGTGGCCATCACAGCCCTGCCATCCAGGTCCGGGCAATGTCCCCATGCTGGCGGCCAAGGCTGGGAGTCCACTTTGACTGATGTTTTCCTGGCACAGATTATGTACATGATTGAGACCAGGTGACATCACTGGTTACTAATGAACTGGTTAATAACCATTTACAGCAGAAGGGGGTGGCTGCCATATACAGTGGTGGAAGAAAAACCTGCATCTACTATGTGGATGATGCTTGGCTAAAAGAGAAAAGACATGGCGCAGGCACTCCATAGCGTAGAATCAAACCTTCATGAATTTATTGGATAAAAGATAAAATAGCAGTCACAAAGGTGAGAGGGCAGATGAACATGTACCAAACGTGTGCCAGGAAACCAACAGTCATAGTGGACTCCCAGCCTTGGCCACCAGGGAAACAAACTGCACCTGGAAAGCATCGCTGTGATGATCATAGTTGTAGGCACCCCTTTTGGAAGGTGTACCATTCCTCAGGAATGAGGGCGTAAGTTGATGTTCTCCTCCACTTGGCATCACCTGTGGGCCATTCACAGTTGGGAACACCAACAGTTTCAAGGCTACCACGCCTATTCTTCAGCCTCTGACGAAGAGGCGTAATAGACTCGAAACACGTTCCCAACTATGAAAGCACCACAGGTAACATCAGGCAGAAGAGAATTTCGGCGTACTGCTTCATCCCCAAAGCATCGTGCACCTTCCACAAGCAGCACCAAGACTTGTGACCATCACAGCCCTGCCATCCAGGTCCGGGCAATGTCCCCATGCTGGTGGCCAAGGCTGGGAGTCCACTTTGACTGATGTTTTCCTGGCACAGATTATGTACATGATTGGGACCAGGTGACATCACTGGTTACTAATGAACTGGTTAATAACCATTTACAGCAGAAGGGGGTGGCTGCCATACACAGCAGTGGAAGAAAAACCTGCATCTACTGTATGTATGATGACTGGCTAAAAGAGAAACGACATGGCGCAGGCACTCCATAGCGTAGAATCAAACCTTCATGAATTTATTGGATAAAAGATAAAATAGCAGTCACAAAGGTGAGAGGGCAGATGAACATGTACCAAACGTGTGCCAGGAAACCAACAGTCATAGTGGACTCCCAGCCTTGGCCACCAGGGAAAAGAACTGGACCTGGAAAGCATCGCTGTGATGATCATAGTTGTAGGCTCCCCTTGTGGAAGGTGTACCATGCCTCAGGAATGAGGCCGTAAGTTGACGTTCTCCTCCACTTAGCATCACCTGTGGGCCATGCACAGTTGGGAACACCAACAGTTTCAAGGCTACCACGCCTATTCTTCAGCCTCTGACGAAGAGGCGAAATAGACTCGAAACACGTTCCCAACTGTGCATGCACCACAGGTAACATCAGGCAGAAGAGAATTTCGACATACTGCTTAATCCCCGAGGCATCATGTACCTTCCACAAGCAGCACCGACACTTGTGACCATCACAGCCCTGCCATCCAGGTCCGGCCATGTCCCTATGCTGGTGGCCAAGGCTGGGAGTCCACTTTCCTGGCACAGATTATGTACATTGCCCATCCACCCTTCCCACCTATTATGAGTGCAATTTTTTTTCTTTTATTCACTAAATTCATTATTGTTTAATGTGACATTATGGAGTGTCTGCGCTGTGGGATTTGTCTTTTAATCTCTTCCATATGGAGTGTCCTCTCCTGGTAGCTTGGCAGCAACACCCCCATAGCTAGAATGGTTGTTTCTTCATTAGGTTCGGGCTACCCACACTGATTTATTTTTAGACATTTAATGTACAATTATCCGTCATAGTATATTACACAGTTACAATGTCCGCGACTGATTGCCCAGACGGTTCTGGTTATAGTGCGCTGTGGTCTCAGTCACACACGGTATATGATGTCTGGAACCTGCTGAAGTGGCTGAAAGTCCCACATTCAGATTGAACCCGGAACTTATCACCGATCACCGACACGTCACATGTACAATAGAAAAAACTTTATTCACATTAACATCTCCTTTCCTAAATCCTCCTAAATCCTCCTCCATCACCAGGACACATCGAGTGATCATAAGATACAACACCACAATGATACATTGTAAAAGGGATCCAGCAGAATTCTATTGGTGATCCATTCTATGGGGACACATATTAGGATCCATTACAAAAAGGGATCCAATAGAATTCTATTGGTGATCCATTCTATGGGGACACATTATATTGGGGATACATTATAAAAGTGATCCAATAGAATTCAATCACTAGAAATCTATTGGATTCCTTTTATAATGTATCCTAATATAATGTGTCCCAATTGAATGGAGCGCCAATAGAATTCCTTTGGATCCCTTTTATAATGTATCCCCAAAATAATGTGTCCTCATAGAATGGATCGCCAATAGAACTCTTTACGTGTTCCATTCTATGAGGACACATTATATTAGGATCCATTATAAAAGTGATCCAATAGAATTCAATCAGTGATCCATTCTATGGGGACACATTATATTAGGATCCATTATAAAAGTGATCCAATAGAATTCAATCAGTGATCCATTCTATGGGGACACATTATATTGGGGATACATTATACAAAAATCTATTGGATCCCTTTTATAATGGATCCTAATATAATTTGTCCTCATAGAATGGATCGCCAATAGAATTCTAGTGGATCACTTTTATAGCATATCCCCCCCAAAAATGTGTCCCCTTAGAATGGATCACCAACAAAACTCTATTTGTAATCCCATCTATAGGGGCACATTATATTTAGGATCCATTATAAAAGCGATCCAATAGAATTCAATCAGTGATCCATTCTATGGGGACACATTATATTAGGATCCATTATAAAAGGGAGCCAGTAGGACTCTATTGGGGATCCATTCTATGGAGACACATGATGATGTCCCCTTAGAATGGATCACCAACAAAACTCTATTTGTAATCCCATCTATAGGGGCACATTATATTAGAATCCATTATAAAAGCGATCCAGTAGGATTCTATTGGTGATTCATTCTATAGGGGCACATTATATTAGGATCCATTATAAAAGGGAGCCAGTAGGACTCTATTGGGGATCCATTCTATGGGGACACATGATATTGGGGACACATTCCGGTTCTATTCATCAGACATTATTATAGTCAGATCATTAAATTGGGGATAGATCCCATGTTTTCTGTCACTAGTAAATCTCGGGATCATTTCTTCATGTTTCCTCTGAGATTTCTCCATCAATTTTCATCTCTATTTGTAGATCGATTATTTATTTGTATTTCTTCACACAAAAAAATAATCCATAGAACAAACGCTTTAAAAAAGTATTAATAATAAGGAATGAGACAAATTCTAATGACAGATAGATAGAAAAATAGGGAATTGTGTTAATATGGAAGTAAAGTATGTCTGTTAACTTAAAGGGCCTTACAGGAATTCTCACTTATATTTATTTATAGTAGAAGCTCATGCAGGACGCTGATCAAAGCCCGTCCCACCGCTTTATCTTATTGGTTGAATTTTCCACCGACCCATCCCTCCTCTTTTTGACATCACCAGTCTCTGGACAGATTTCTCACATCTTCTGATTCCCCCCACATATCTTCATTTTACCCCCATCCCATACCCATACCCCGGCATGGAGGGGCTCAGTGAAGGTGGTGGTGAAGGTGCGGATGTATCGGATTGGGTCACA
The DNA here is from genome assembly GCA_951230385.1 of Staurois parvus. Classification (NCBI taxonomy): domain Eukaryota; kingdom Metazoa; phylum Chordata; class Amphibia; order Anura; family Ranidae; genus Staurois; species Staurois parvus. The sequence continues at coordinate 87,720 of CATNWA010016460.1, read as the reverse complement.
CAGATCATAAAAAACAATCCGCCCGGCATCATAATCCAGATATATCCTGATTCTGTTACTGATGATATTAATAGGTAAGTGGATCCCTTTACCGTCATGTATCACCAAATACTTTTTATCTTTTTTGACCAAACCCCAGGACTTGTTATTCCATCCAATCAGTGACTGCAGTCCTTTCCTGTCTATACTGGGGTAACTCATCCCAACTATCCATTTATCTGATCCCCCAACATCCACATCCCAGTAATGTCTCCCTGAGGAGAAACTCTGACTGCTCAACGCCTGAAGATAACCTTGAAACCTCTCTGGTATTTTGGGACGATTCTGGTATCTATCTGACCAGGAGGCTATTTTCCTGTCACCTGATACATGGAGATAATTATGAGCTGTGTTTACATCCAGTAATATGTCCTCAGCTTCCCGTTCATAGATATGTACATTTACCCGTAATATTATATCAGACAATGTGCGTAATGTGTGTGATATCCCAGCCATATTCAGACCTCCTGCATCATGGAGGAGTTTCTCATGTCTCTCTCTGTCCTCATCATCTCCATCCTCAGTATCACACAAGTCACCTGTGTCTGATTCCTGTAGGACAGTCAGTGGATCCATCATGTTACACAGCTCCTCAATGTCACGCATCTTCTTGGACAGATCCTCCTTCTTTATTTCCAGATCCCGGATCATAGCGGACATGCAGATGGAGACCCCCTGTGCCCACTTGGAAATCTCATCCAGGAATTTCTCCTCCAGGTCCTCCAGACGTCTCCTGAGAACCTTAAACAGGGCAGTGACTTTCTCGGTGTCACCTGTTGCTTTTTGTTCTACTTTCCTCCTGTGTTCCTGCAGACTCTGGACTCTTTCCTCCGTCTCCTCTCTCTTTGTCAGAAGTTTCTGCAGAACATTCCTCAGTGTCTCCTTCTTCTTCTCAAAAGCCTGATCCAATATCTCCACCTGGTGTCCTCGATGTTCTCCAGCCAAACTGCAGGACACACAGATACAAGTGGAGTCCTCAGTGCAGTAATACTCCAGGATCTTCTTATGGACGGAGCATTTCTTTTTCTCCAGGGATGAGGTGGGGTCAGTTAAGATGTGTTCTGGGGACTTTTTGTGGACTCTCAAGTGTTTATCACACAGAGAAACCTCACAGTGTAGACAGGATCTAACAGCAGGTACAGGAGAGTCCACACAGTGAGTACAGAAGACCCCGGACTCCTCCTGATCTGGCTGGACAGTCAGGAAATTCTCCACGATGTTACACAGTGTTATGTTCCTCTGCAGTGCAGGACGACTCTTGAACCTCTTTCTGCATACAGGGCAGAAGTAATCTCCAGACCCCCCCTGTGTATCCAACACACGATCAATACAGACCCGGCAGAAGTTGTGTCCACATCTCAGCATTACAGGATCTGTATAAACGTTCAGACAGACGGAACATTCCAGTTCAGCTCTCAGATCAGCAGACGCCATCGCTGAAAGCAGAAAGAGAAAGGCACGGGAAGACTGCAGTTGGGAGGGGTCACTTCCTCCTACACAGGACGAGGCTTGAGTTGACACGGAAGAGTACAAAGTATGGAAGGGGGGAGGTGTTTTCCGCAGTGGTGGAGATAATCACACTTCCCCACATTAGGGTGGACATCTCATCTCTTTGAACCCGAACACATATTAATGACACAGGTTGTGGGGTTCAATTACCACCTTCATCAGCCCCAGAACCATTGGTGTCATTCATATGTGTTTGGGTTTGAAGGGATGAGGTGGCCACCCTACCCTACTTTAGAAGATGGGAAAGAGGGAACAATTGCTGCTTTCTTCAAAAGGATACGCGGGTAGTCGCTGAGCTGGACTGTCTCAGGGCTCATGGACTTTAAATCACACAGAACCCTGAACAATAGTTCCTACTCAGAGGTCGAACACTCCACACGGACGTCTATGTGCCTGTTATAACAAACAACGTTTTCCCTCTTTGTAACGACGGCATGCTCTCCTACACACGAGAGCCGTTAGCACCCACCTCTGGAGGTAGTAGAGGAGTCCCAACCATGGACTGGAGACCTGGGGCTGGGGGGTCTAGCAATGCCCCCGTTTGCTGCGTGCTTTCTAGATTCATAATGGCAACTGGAACATGCTGATATTCGTGGCTAAATGGTTAGCATTTCCACTTGGTGGTACTAGGGTTGTCGGTTCGAATCCCAACCATGGCACCACCTGCCTGGAGTTTGCATGTTCTCCTTGTGCCTGTGCGGGTTTCCTCCAGGTACTCCGGTTTCCTCCCACACTCCAAAGCCATGCTGGTAGGTGAATTGTCTCCTGTCTAAATTGTCCCTAGTATGTGTATGTATGAATGTCAGTTAGGGACATTAGATTGTATGTCCCTTGCATGTTCTCCCATAGCAGAATTTAGGCAGCACAGTGGCCTGGCAGTGCTAGGGTTCAAATCCCAACCACGGCACCACCTGCCTGGAGTTTGCATGTTCTCCCTGTGCCTGCATGGGTTTCTCGGGTACTCCGGTTTCCTCCCACACTCCAAAGACATGCTGGTAGGTGAATTGTCCCTAGTATGTGTATGTATGAATGTGAGTTAGGGACCTTAGATTGTGCGCCCCTTGAGGGTTAGGGACTGATGGGAATGTACAATATATATGTAAAGAGCTGCGTAAATTGATGGTCCTATATAAGTACCTGAAATAAATAAATGAAAAAAAGACTGAAAATTT
>CATNWA010016460.1:0-80000 GCA_951230385.1 Staurois parvus | reverse complement strand
ACTATAAAATGAATCAAACCACACTTGAGAATGTATTTATTGTGGATATTTATAAATCGCCAACAACTGAAGTAGTGCTTTTCATAGGTATATTCACGTCAGTCCCTGCCCTCAAGGAACTTATGATATAAGGCCCCTCACAATGCTGCATACACAATCTAACACCAATTTATACAGGAGTCAATTATTCTACCATCATGCTTTGGAGTTTGGGTGCAAACCAATGCAAGCAGGAGGAGAACACACAAATGCCATGCAGATAGTGTCATGGTTGGGATGCAATTCATAGAACCCAGTGGTGCAAAACAGAAGTGCTAATCTATAAGCCCCTGTGCTGAAGAAGAAAGAGCCCAGAAGGTAATTATTTTTTTTGGGGGGGGGAGGCACAGACAGGAAATGTGGAATTTTTTTGGAATGAGAGTCACCAGTAGGTTCGGGAAATACATTCCAAAGTCTTGTGCAGGCTTTGGTGCCCAGCCAGCATGGAAGAATGGCCCCATGCCAAGATTTTCTGCTGCTGTCCCTTGAGTACAAAATGCAAGCCTTGTTCTGTGCCACACATTCAGATATATACTGTATGGTGCTATGCAAGAGTCAAATCACAGAGCAAGTCCTCACCAGCACTCCAGTAAGTCCTTTTCAGCAATTTTTTGAAGTGTCTATAAAATAGTGAATGTGACTTTCATCAAACATTCTTTGATTAAAAGTCATTTTAAAACACGGACTCAGAATATTCTGGCATTTGGTCAGTTTACCAATGTTTTGGGGCCTCATGATGTCTCCTTTCTTTGGATGACACAGTGCCAATGAACTAACTGTGCACTGTCCCCTTAGGAAAAGATCCAGATGTCGGGAGGCAAAATGCCAAAATCCATCTATAGACTCACAGATTCAGGGCAACCCACCTGGGGATCCTAAAGGCTTAATCCATACCAATGTGAGGTCACTGCAGTATGGAGTTTGAGCATGGGCCATAGTGATCTTATACCTGTATCTTCCATTACAGATCAACATTCCTCATCACCCCCCAGTGGCATCAAGCTGATACTTGATTAGCTGCAAAACACGTCAAAGATCTACCTTCATCCACTTGAGACTACTGCTACAGCTTGGATGAGCACAGGATAGTCCTAAAATAATGTAGTGGTTTGGTAGAGGGTAGCAAATATAAAATATAATAATTGTGACGCTTACGTAGCACCTGTTCATAGGTGTTCACGACCTACTAGGCAGCACCCCACTCTTTGACACACCAAGGCTAAAGGAAGTATTGTTTACTCAAGCAATATAACTAAGATGGTGGCCAAAAGTCACTCACCACTATGGTGTCCATCACAATGATTCCTTACCCTTCCCACCCCAGATGAAACAAGGGATGTCCTGGATACAGAGGCTCTCCCTTGCAGCATGTTCAGCCTGTTGGTCCTACAGCAACACAGATCTGGGACACCACAGCACAACTCTAGCAGAGTCCCACTCAAGCAAGGAAGACAAGGAAACAGAGTCTCAGCCTGAAGTTCTCCACTTGTGGGTCCCTTCACTCCAGGGCACAATACTGTGGGTACACATGGCCATCTCTATGGCAGCAGTAGTCTCCAGGCAGGTGTATCAGTTCAGTCCCTCTGCAGAAAAACAGCACAGCACCAGGGTCTCTCTGCTGCACAGCACCAGGGTCTCTCTGCAGCACTAGAAGATTCAGCCAGCATGTGGGTGCAAGCGTGGTGCGGCGGCAGTAAATACACAGAGTCCAGTTGCAGATAACAAAACTTGTATTGAGGTAAAGGCCCAACTTTACAGACAGCCCAGTAGGAGAGCACTAGATGCACCGACAGCATCTGTCTCAGAAGGCAATAAGTGGCCTGGCTGGTCTGGTCCCAATGAGGAGGATTCCAATGTAGGATGGCTTGTCCCTACTCCTCTGGAATCTTTCCCTTTTCACTTTCACTGACAGACCAGTGACCTGTCCCTACACTATCGACTCACAAAATGTGCACCAAGCCTGGGAGCCAAGGTCTTAAATAGATTCTGTCTGATCCAAAATGGCCACCAGAGTCACATGGGACAGTGATATCCAACCAAATTGCTTTCCAGTGACCCAGGAATCCATAGAGGAATAAGTTCCTCCTGACTTCCTCTCCCTTGGCAATGTGACTGTGGGTTGAGCGCCACCTGCAGTGGAGAAAAGAGACTGCACCTGCCTACAAACACAAGGATCACAAGACAGGCTCAGGGTCACAGGCTGGAGTAGACAGGGATCACAAAGCTGGAATGACAATTCTGGGAAACGCTGGGGCCACTGAGACCCACAGTTGGATAGTGTGTCTCAGTGGCTATAGTTGGATATAGGCAGGATGGACACTGCAGACACTAGAGGTCATAGAAAGAATCCTGGGTGGCAGTGGGAAACACTAGACATGTCGCTTGGGAACACGGGGGGTCCAGCTGCTAGAGTGTGGATGCATTGCTCAATCTGCATGCTAGCCCTTTAGAACAGTGCTCCCTCTGTGATTGGCCGCTGTGCTGGAGGAAGCAGGAAGCCAGCGGCTACACAAGGAGAGTGCCAGGACTGTAGCGTGGAATAGGTGAGTGTGACATTACCCTCTCTTTTACAGGGTCTCCCCACAACCGAGGCCCAGGTTTCCAAGGGAAAAGGAAATGAAACCTCCTTACCAGGAGGGGAGCACAGACATCAGAACCTGGACCTAAGACCTTTCCTCAGTCCTTTTTTTAGGTCCATTCGGTCCTTCGGTCCATTTCATTAGGTAATGGATTTACCCATGTGAGAACTTGGAATCCAGGTTGTGCTGGACCTCACATTCTTGAGATGAGATGGCAGGAGGTAACCAAAGATGATGAATGAACAGCTAAAGCAGAGAAACATAAAAGGTGTTTGGAATCTTCAGGTGTGGTGGCAAATGAAGTTTGTAGCAGACAAGAATTATCCTTGCGGTGACAATATAGGACCCCTATGTAATGAGGAGCAAACTTCAGAGTTGGTAACGTCAGCGGAATATCCTTCAACGCCATCCAAACTTTATCACAGGGTTGCAATTTAGGAGCCTTTTTGCCAATGCTGATGTAGCACTACCCACTTGGGAGTTGCAAGAGATTTGGGTCCCCCTATAGTCCTGCACAGCCAAGCATCACACATTTCCCATTCAGATTTGTATCAGGAGACAGAAAACCAGTCCCTGAGCTTTGTTTTGAAGTTTTATTAGGGATGTAGAACTTGGATGGGGTATGGGGGTTTATGGGATGCCCAAGAGAATGGCAACTGAGGACAAACTTCCTGAACTATATAACAAGTGCCAAAGTTAGAACTTCTCTTCTAGGAGAGCTCTCCAGCCTCTCCTGGTGTACCTCCCCAGACCCCAGATAAATCCTCTTCTCTACCTAGCTGTGTGGAGGAATCCCTGGACAAGGGAGTCCAAAGCTTCCACTTGAAATGTAACAGTGTCAGGTGTAGAGCTAGTCAGGTTCCCCACCCAAATGCTCTCTCCTTTCTGGCCCAAGGGGTGTAGGACTAACTGAGTCCTTCTCCTGTGCTGCTGTTGGGTAGGTGGCTGCTGCCAGGCCTATCACCTGGGCCGCTCCTTCCCTGCTGCCAGATGAACCTCTCTCAGGGGGCAAGTGAAGTCCACAGCATTCTTCCCGTCAAGGTGCCTCTGCCTGAAGGTAAGCACCTTCCATCTTGGGCTCCCTCCCAGGCTCCTGCATCTCAATCTTAATTTTCAATCTTCCACACGCACTTCTCCTCCAACTCTCCTGCCACTGAGCAGGCTCCAACACCTTTAAGGGTGCCCCAGCCCCTTGTCAAGCCTTCCATTGGGGTTTGTCTGAGGTCCCTCAAGGGTGCAGCCAGGCACTCCTCAGATCCACCCACTGCCTCTAGATCCTTCCTCCAAAGCTCTAGAGCAGGGGGAAATTCCAGAGGGGCTGGTCTACAGAGCCTCTCAGCCGTGACCACAATTTCACCCCAGTCTGGCTTTTACACCTTGCCTGCTGCTCAGCCCCTATCTAACCATTGGAGTTTAGCTCCCCCTAGCTACCTAGGAGGCCGCTACATTCTTTCCCAGCTAAAAGCACCACCATGTCCTCACTGGCTGGGGGCAAAACAAAATGGGTCCTGAGCCCAGGAGCGAGGCATCCCATACAAAACAAAAAATTGGGAAGGAGGGAAAGGGTATAAAACTGGGAAAGGGATAAAATATATACAAATAAATATCTTTATCAAAATAGAAGTTTTGCATATGTACAATTTTTCTTTTTACATGAAGAGCATATTTACACCATGACTAGGTCTAGCTGACCACTCGCAGGGTAAATAAAGAATATACATTAACATATGTACATGGAATGATGGCATTGTACTGGTGCATTACACACTCCTGACCACTGTACTCTGTATGTTTCGCACATGATTGTCCTCCCATTCTTGCATGGAATCCTCGATGATGTCAGTGACACTCTGGGGGAACATCCCCACTCCAGAGCCACTCACTGATGTATTAGCCTCTGAAACTTCAAGAACCGAGGCAAGTTGTCCTTGTTCCCCAGTACTGGATAGACACAAGGGTTAGGGGCCCTGAGAACCAGCATTTGAGGTAAGCCCCATCCAGCCTGGGCTTATTCCCAGACTCCTGCATCTCAGCCTCACTTCTCCATCTTCCACCCGCACTTCTCCTCCAACTCTCCTGCCACTGAGCAGGCTCTAACACTTTTAAGGGTGTCCCGGCCCATTGCCAAGCCTTCTGTTAGGGATTGACTGAGGTCCCTTAAGAGTGCAGCCAGCCACTCCTCAGATCCACCCACTGCCTCTAGAGCCTTCCTCCAAAGCTCTAGAGCAGGGGGAAATTCCAGAGGGGCTGGCTTGCAGAGCCCTGACCACAATTTGACCCCAGTCTGGTTATTACACCTGGGCTGCTGCTCAGCCCCTATCTAACCATTAGAGTCTAGCTCCACCAAGCTATCTAGGAGGGTGCTACACTGATAAGTAATCAGTTGTGCTTAGAGGCTGCTTGCTGACATTATTCTTGTACTTGGGTCCATATCTGGCTCATATTCTTTTTCATGGAATCTAGAGCAGGGACTTTTGGAGCCAAAGGCATTGGCAAAGGTATGAGTGGGTGTTTTCCAAAAATGATGAAGAATGAAGATTTCAGGGTGCTGGCATTCTGGTGATTGTTATTGACAAACACCCCAAATGGCAGAAAATCGTCCTGGTACGTTGACACAAAGGCTAAAAAAAATTGGTGTAGAGACTGATTGATTCTTTTGGTTTTCCCATTGGATTGTGGGTGATAGGAGACTTCCAGGGATTTGCAAAGGCCCCTACAGAATCGTAAGGTGAATTGGACCCCATGATTAGAAATTATAGTAGTGGAATCAATGGAATGGAAAAGAGCATTCACATGAGAATTGGATATCCCAAGAGCAGGTACTAGGCTGGTAGCCTCAGTGGAAGCTAGGAGAAGGTGTCACTGGGTTCACCTTGGCAATCTGGAATGGCAATGTGGATCCAGCCCAAGACGTGAGAGCTAACCCACTCTAACACTAGGGAATGCTGCTGAGGTCAAGGGAGTCCTAGGACAAGATTGGAGGAGGCTTAGGTTAATACCAGGAAAGAGATGAATATCACGATGAAGTAATCCTACCAACATTTTGATGGGAATTGCTTGAGAGATAATAGGTCTGGATGTCATAATATATGAAACCCTCAAGACTTGTGGTCAACGTTCAGTCATCCAGTCAAATCTCTTTACCAAAGAGGCTGAAACTAAAATGCCAGAGACAGGGTCTAGTTCTCTCCTTAGAAGGAAGCCATGAGTGGTCCAATTGCATTGGCTGTTCCTGGGGAGGAGAATAGAAGTCCTTAGGCTGTTCTGAGGGACATGAAAAGTCAGGTGCTAAATGAGATGTGAAGGCTTTGTGCTGGTGAGCCCTTTCCTTGATCTGCTCTTAGAAATGTATGTCAATCTCAATAGCCAGACAGACAGGATGATCCAGGTTGGTAGGAATTTCTCGACCTGCCTGTTCCTCTTTAATACATTCTGCTAGACCTTGACAAAAGAAAGCCAGAGGGGGGGCTTCATTGTTCCAGGAAAGATCTGCAGCTAATCTGCAAAATGAAGGGGCTCTGTGAGATTGCCCTGATAGAGTCAGAGTTGTGCGCTTGCTGAGGGTGAGGGTGAGGCTCGAGCAGGATCATCAAAGACATTCTTGAAAAGAGCTAGGAATGCTGAGATACTGTTAGTGGCAGGATCTGATTATTCCCAAAGTGCTGTGGCCCAAGGCAGAGCACTCCCAAAGGGCAGGGACACAACGTCAGCCATTTTAGCATGGTCAGTTGGAAAATGCTGTGACTGCAGTTTGAAATGAATGTTGCACTGGTTAATGAAAGATCTTAGAGTCTCCAAAGAAATGCAATGGTGGTGGCAGCAGATAAAATGAAGACACCACTAGAGGCCATGACTGCTGGGCAGGGTATTGCAGATGTAGCACTACCCCTGAAGTTTGGGTCCCCCTACAGTCCCGCACAGCCAGACAACACGCATCTTCCTCATTCAGACTTGTATCCAGGAGGCAGTAACCAGTCCTTGAGCTTTGTTTTGAGGTTTTATTAGGGAATTGAACTTGGTTGGGTAAGGGGGTGCATGGGATGCCCAAGGATAATGGCATCAGAAGACAAACTTTCCTTGAACTCTATATATATATATATATATATATATATATATGCAGTTGTGTTCAAAATAATATCAGTGTGTTGAAAAAAAAGTGAATAAAGCTGAAAATCCTTCTAATAGCTTTTATTTCCATCCACACAAATGCATTGGGAACACGACACATTCTATTCCAAATCACAACATGAAGAAAAATACATCAAATTTGTGTTGTTCCTCAAAAAAATTGAAAAATTGAAGAAAAGTGAATATTAGCCGGTTCAAAAATATAGCAGTGTTTGTATTCTTTACAAACTCAAACATTCACTATATAAACTGAGAAATGTTTGAAGATTTTGCTTTCCTTTGAATGACTTCATGAATATTTGGTTGTAGTCGCACTGTTTCTGAGAACTGCTGTACATCTGTGTTGCATGGAGTCCCCCAACTTCTGGCCCCTGTGATCAGGTATTCCAGCCCAGGATGATTGGACCACATTCCACAGTTCTTCTCTATTTCTTGGTTTTGCCTCAGAAACGACATTTTTGATGTCACCCCACAAGTTTTCTATTGGATGAAGATCCGGGGATTGGGCTGGCCACTCCATAACGTCCATCTTGTTGGTCTGGAACCAAGATGTTGCATATTTACTGGTGTGTTTGGGGTCGTTGTCTTGTTGGAACACCCATTTCAAGGGCATTTCCTCTTCAGCATAAGGCAGCATGACCTCTTCAAGTATTCTGATGTATTCAAACTGATCCATGATCCCTGGTATGCGATAAATAGGCCCAACACCGTAGTATGAGAAACATCCCCATATCATGATGCTTGCACCACCATGCTTCACGGTCTTCACAGTGTACTGTGGCTTGAATTCAGTGTTTGGGGGCGTCTGACAAACTGTCTCTGCCCACTAGACCCAAAAAGAACAATCTTACTTCCATCAGTCCACAAAATGTTGCACCATTTCTCTTTAGGCCAGTCAATGTGCTCTTTGGCAGATTGTAACCTCTTCAGCACATCTTTTTCCCAACAGTGGGACTTTGCAGGGACTTCTTGCAGATAGTTTGGCTTCACATCGGCGTCTTCTAATTGTAACAGTCCTCACAGGGAACGTCACACCTTCTTTCATCTTCCTGGAGCTGATTGTTGGCTGAGTCCGCGCCATTTTGGCTATTCTTCTATCCATTCCAATGGTAGTTTTTCGCTTTCTTCCACGTCTTTCAGGTTTTGGTTGCCATTTTAAAGCATTTGCCATCATTTTAGCTGAGCAGCTGATCATTTTCTGCACTTCTTTATATGTTTTCCCCTCTCCAATCAACTTTTTAATCAAGGTACACTGTTCTTCTGAACAATGTCTGGAACGACCCATTTTCCTCAGAATTTCAGAGAGAAATGCCCTGTAACCAGTATGTACAGTTGCAGGAAAAAGTATGTGAACCCCTTGGGATTACGTGGAGTTTTGCATGAATTGGGCATAAAATGTGCTCTGAACGTCATCTAAGTCACAACAATAGAAGAACACAGTCTGCTGAACATAATACTACACAAACATTAGATGTTGCCATGGTTTAATTGCACATAACATGTAAACATTCACAGTGCAGGGAGGAAAAAGTATGTGAACCTTTGGACTTAATAACTGATTGACCCTCCTTTGGCAGCAATAACCTCAACCAAACGTTTCCTGTAGTTGCAGATCAGACCTGCACAACGATCTGGAGTCATTTTGGACCACTCCTCTTCACAAAACTGTTTCAGTGTAGCAATATTCTTGGGATGTCTGGTGTGAATCGCTCTCTTAAGGTCATGCCACAGCATTTCAATCGGGTTGAGGTCAGGACTCTGACTGGGCCACTCCAGAAGGCGTATTCTGTGCTGTTGCAGCCATTGTTTTGTTGAATTACTTGTATGCTTTGGGTCATTGTCCTGTTGCATCACCCATCCTCTGCGGAGCTTCAGTTGGCGGACAGATGGTCGTACGTTTTCCTGCAAAATGTCTTGATAAACTCTGGAATTCATTTTCCCATCAATGACAACAATCCGTCCAGGCCCTGAGGCAGCAAAGCAGCCCCAAACCATGATGCTCCCTCCGCCATGTTTCACAGTGGGGATGAGGTTTTGATGTTGGTGTGCTGTGCCTTTTTTTCTCCACACATAGTGTTGTGTGTTCTTCCCAAACAACTCAATCTTGGTGTCATCTGTCCACAGTATATTTTGCCAGTAGTGCTGTGGAACATCCAGGTGCTCTTTTGCAAACTTCAAACGTGCTGCAATCTTCTTTTTGGACAACAATGGCTTCCTCCGTGGTGTCCTCCCATGTACTCCGTTCTTGTTTAATGTTTTCCTTATTGTAGATGTGTCAACAAAAATGTTAGCATGTGCCAGAGATTTCTGTAGGTCTTTAGCTGACACTCTGGGATTCTTCTTTACCTCATGCAGCATTCTGCGCTGTGCTCTTGCAGTCATTTTTACAGGACAACCACGCCTAGGGAGAGTAGCAACAGTGCTAAACTTTCTCCATTTGTAGACAGTCTGTCTTACCGTGGACACATGAACATCAAGGCTCAAGGAGATACTTTTGTAACCCTTTCCAGCTTCATGCAAGTCAACAATTCTTGATGGTAGGTCTTCTGAGAGCTCTTTTCTGCGAGGCATGGTTCACATCAGACAGTGCTTCTTGAAACCAGTAAACCCAAAACAGGCGTGTGTTTTTTAAGGGCAGGACAGCTGTCAGCAACACATCCAATATCATCACACTGATTGGAGTCAAGGTTGGCTCACTCCTGGCTCCAATTAGCTCTGGGAGAAGTCATTAAGCTAGGGCCTCACATACTTTTTCCTCCCTGCACTGTGAATGTTTACATGTTATGTGCAATTAAACCATGGCAACATCTAATGTTTGTGTAGTATTATGTTCAGCAGACTGTGTTCTTCTATTGTTGTGACTTAGATGACGTTCAGAGCACATTTTATGCCCAATTCATGCAAAACTCCACGTAATCCCAAGGGGTTCACATACTTTTTCCTGCAACTGTACAACATTTGCTGCCTTCCTTCCTTAAATAAGGGCAATCATTGCCACCTGTTTATCAAAGAATGAATGACGTCACTAATAGAACTCCACACTGCGATTATTGTGAACACGCCCCTTTCAATGAGTGATTCAATGACACAGAATCAGCAGCATGCATGTCATGACTGTTGGGTCTGTTGGATTTCTATGACTCTACTACACCTGCTAGGAAATTATTTGCCATGAAGAAATATCATTTCTACCAAAAACAGCGATTGATCCGGTTAGTGATGTCTGACTGCTATTATTTTGAACACAACTGTATGTCTTTACAGCATACATTCTCTTCTGGAGAGCTAGCCAGCATCTCCTGTTGTACTACCCCAGACCCTAGATACTCCTTATCGAGCTGTTCTGGGTGAATTCCTGGGATCCGGTGCCTGCCACTGCAGTGTGAATCTGTCCCGGGTAAGAAAGCTAATCCAGTTTCCCACTAGAGTGCTTCTTTTCCCTTACTGGCCTAGGGGGTGCAGGTCTACGCACTAAGTCCTTCTCCTATACTGCTCTTTCCCTGCTGCACAGGTGGTCTTCATTTTGGGGCCAGTGAAGTCCTAAGCTTTCCTCCTTCCAAGGTCCTCTGCCTGTAGGTGAGCCCCTCTCCATCTGGGCCCCTCCCAGGCTCCACTCTCCAGCCTCACTTCTTCTCCATCTTCCACCCAAATTCTCCTGCTGCTGAGCAGGCTTGATCACCCTTAAGGGCTGTCCTGGCCCTTTGCCCAGCCTCCTGTTGGGGACTGGCCAGGATCCCTTGAGAGTGCAGACTAGCCACTCCTTATCTTCACCCACTGCTTCTAGAACCTTCTCCTAAGTTCTAGTGCAGGGAGAAGTCTCAGAGAGCCAGTCTGAAGAGCCTCTCAGCTCTGATCAAAATTTGACCCCTCTGACTGTTGCACCAGGCTGCTACTCAGCCTCTGAATAACAATTACAACTTTAGCTCTCCCTAGCTAACTAGGAGGGTGCTACGCAGAAGTGAAGTTGGTTGTTCTGGCATTGTAGCAAGGAAGGCTTGGATATGATCCAGGAAATTGGTGGCAGAATGGAAGTGGTGAACCATTTGGACTTAAATGGCAGTACATTTTTTGGAAGGGACTTTCGGTCGGGTCCACTAGTTGCTGCAGATCTTCAGACATGAGGTTTGGGAAAACTGTAAGGGATTGGGAATCTGCTCCCACTAGGGGTTGAGTGGCTGACCAGAACTTAGTTGTAGCAGCTGGGCAGATGGTGGTGAAATCCACAAAGTAGGCACAGAGAGCTTGGTGTGCTGCTCAATTAGTGATGGTGAGAGCCCAGAGAGAGGCTAAGGCACAGAGCCTAAGGTACCACCTGGCATTTTAGAGCTCCTAGAGGTGAAGACAATATACTGCAAGCAATACCCAGCTTACTGACTGACTCAACCAAGTAGGCAGCTACTGGGAAGTGAAGGTAGGTATGCTGGAGAGACTCCAGCATGTAGGTAGGTTGCCTACTGTTAGATAGCTGGCTCACTAAGTTGAGAGGGAAGAGTTCATGCAAGTTCCCACACTTTTCTGAGCTCTGCCTCTCTCCCTGTGCTGTAAATAAAAGGGAGGAGGGCTCTGCCCAGAGTCTGTTGCATGGGTATAGGACACAGACAGACCTCCAGGATGTAATCTCCAGCTGCTCATAAAGAGCTGTTTCTCCCTCTGGGAATCCTTCTGCTAAACACTGCAACTACCACCATGTAGGGGGACTGTTGGGACCTGCAGTCTGCCCTGAAGGCACCCGCATCATGGACTTTGCCATGTATGGACTCTTCCTGTAGAGGTATGCCGGGGCAGCCATAGTAGCTTGGTTAGTTAGGGGAAAGACTGTTTGCCTTCTGTGAACTGTATGCTGAAGTCTTTCAGTAAAGCATTGCTACTCTGCCATACCTGGTCTGAAGTTATTTAAAAGGGTGTATGAAAATAACCAGTGCCTGATTGGTGCCAGTAAAGCACGTTAGGGTATGAGGAGTCAACATGGCACAGAGTACAAGCTAATGGTTAACCAGGGGTAACAGAAGTCTAGCAACCAGAACAAGCAGTCTGTGGTGAATCATGTACCTGTGCAGATGTGATGTCCTCTAACAGCAGAGGAGATGTTATTGGCACTCTCTTGTGGTCTGTCTCCCATAGCAACAGGTGCAGATCAGCACCGCACAGGCTCTCAGCCTATCCACTAGTTACGGGAAGAGGAAGAGTTAATAACATGCACGCATTGAGACCACGCTAGGTGCATAGCGGGACCCCATTATGTTGCTGGGAGTGAAGCAACAGAGAGCCTAATTTATTTGGTCAAGTGTACACGGTGTACGGACATCTTTAAGTTGGAGGTCCACCTTAAGGTTGAGTTATCTCCAAAAGCGGCCTTAACTTTGTCCCGGGGCACTGATGAGCATGGCACAGTAAAGGTATCCCATGTACAACTGAGTGACCAGTCTATGATGCCTAGGGTAGCCCAGAAAAAACCCACCACGCAGTAGGCATCTTACATTACCCACAAGCAGAATACAGATTGGGGAACATGCGGATAACAGGAGCAGTCTCGGGGTCACAGTCTGGAGTACACAAGGGTTCGAAGGTTGGAATGACTGATATTGACATTGATAACTCTGGGGCCACTGTGACAAACAAGAGTTGGATACAGGCTAGACAGACACTGGTAATATTAGAGGTCAGGGGACAATACTGGGAGGCACTGGGAAACACTAGACAAGTCAGTCAGGAACACAGGGGTCTGGCTGCTAGCATGTGAATGCAGTCCTCAAACACTGACCAACCCGGACGCCAGCCCTCTAAGACAGAGCCCCCTTCTGTGATTGGCCACATTGACATCAACAACTCAGGCCAGGTTTGTATGTTTTCTAGCATCAAATTGTATATGTTATAACAGAATTGAGATTTTTATAGAAATATCTTTTTGAGGTTGGGAAAAGCTTTGGGTCTCCACCATAGTATCCAGTGGGTCCCGTTAAGGGTACAAGCCGAGAGAGAATTTTTCAGGACTCTGTGTGAATATGTAAGTAAGGAGGGTATCCTAGTCGCTGTACACCATGCAGAGCCATTCATGCTCAACTGAGCTAGCTCAGTCTGAGCCACGCCCCACCCTCCTCCGACGCGTTTCGCCCTAGCCTCAGGGCTTAGTCATGACACCTAAAAAAAGTCTCCGGTTATTGGTTTTTGTGTTTCTATAAGTGGATGAATACCCAAATGTAGTACAGGTAGGGGGGATGGGGTGAAGCAGCAGAATGAGCATAATGTGGAAAAAACAAGGGGGAAGGGAAAAAAGGGAAAGGATGAAGAAGCAAAGGGGATCAAATATTAAAAGGCATTGATGGGAGCAAGAATGAGAATAATCCCAATCTGAAAGGTTCTCAAGGACCTCTCCTGCGGGTGGAGAGCAGAGCTGAAGCCATTTTACACTTCCTGGTTTAGTTTTGGTCTCAGTCGGCGTCTTGTGTGCAATCGGTTGCCATTTTTCTGTAGCACATTGTAGCCTGACCAGCTGTTTTATACAACACGCATGTAATGTTGGTTGATATCAGTGATAAGAACATCATAACAGTACTTTTTTGTTTGTCTACATTGACCAAACATGGACATGCCCATATTTGGGCAAAGGCGTCACCACTATCCCCACCCCATTCTTCACCCTAATTTGTCATCATGTAGAGCAGCACCCGTAGTGGCAGTTGATAGGCCAAGTCCTCCACCAGGGAGCTTGCAGATCATGGGCAAGAAAGCTTAGGTTAACTCCTTGTTTACAGCTTAGGGGTCTCATTGCCATCTTAGGACCTCAGGGTATACCAGGTTGTACACAACCACAAGGCCCAACCAAAGCACAGCCTCACAGTCCATGGGTGATTGGACTGATTCATTTATATAAGTAAAGAGACTCAAAGGCACACTTTGCTTTCTAGACCAGTTTCCCTCACTTACACCGAGAGGACCACAGAAAGTATACTGCACCCCATCCTCACTGTGTGTAAGACCAACTAGGGTTTGAGAACCAGGTCTGTACTGGGGAGAGATTTGTACTGGGGGAGATCTGTACTGGGAGAGATCTGTACTGGGAGAGATCTGTACTGGGAGAGATCTGTACTGGGAGAGATATGTACTGAGAGAGATCTGTACTGGGAGAGATCTGTACTGGGAGAGATCTGTACTGGGAGAGATCTGTACTGGGAGAGATCTGTGCTGGGAGAGATCTGTATTGGGGGACATCTGTACTGGGGACATCTGTACTGGAGAGGTTTGTACCAGGGGGAAATCTGTACTGGGGGGAAATTTGTACCAGGGGGAGGTCTGTACCGGGGGGAGATCTGCACTGGTGAGCGATCTGCACTGGGTAGATATGTACTGGGGGAGATCTACACGGGGGAGATATGCACTGGGGAGATTAGCACTAAGGGGAGATCTGTACTGAATGGAGATCTGTACTGAGGGGGATTCTGCACTGAAGGGAGATCTGTACTGAAGGGAGATCTGCACTGGGTAGATATGTACTAGGGGAGATCTGCACTAAAGGGAGTTCTGTACTGAGGGGAGATCTGCACTGGGGGAGATCTGTACTGGGGGGAGATCTGCACTGGGGGAGATCTGTACTGGGGGGAGATATGCACTGGGGGAGATCTGTACTGGGGGGAGATATGCACTTGGTAGATATGTACTGGGTATCATCACCATTTTGCAACATCAGGGCCTAACTGGATGTAAATGACCACATGGCCCAACTGAATCAAAACCCTACAGTCCATGGGTGCTTGAGCCAATTCACCTATATAAGTATGGAGACCCAAAGGAGCACTTTGTCTTACAGCCAGAGTGCCACAGAAAAAAAATGCTGGACTGCTGTCCTCACCATGTATTAGACCATCAAGGGTGAGCCCTCCACCATGTACAGTTTCAAACTCATCCCAGCTCACCCATTAATGTAACATCCAGTCTTGGAACTTTCTTTTCTGAATGGCAACAGGGTCCCATTACTGGCTTAACAGTCCTCCATAACATCACAATTTCCTGCAATGAGGCATTTGGCCATTAAGGGTCTGAATCTGGCTTCTCGGCATAGACTATTCTCCCAGCACTGCCCACCCTATTACTAGAAAAGGGCCACATCTGAGGAAACACATGGCTGCACACCACCACCAAATGGAGCTTTCCATGGTATTTCCCATAAACCATCCCACCCCCAATACCTATACCCTGCAAGCTGGCTTGAGACAGGGAGGAGACCACCCTAGAAAGGATTCTGACCCACTCCAACAGGCAGGAGAAGAAGATGGCCGGTGTCTGTTATCAATGGGAGAAAAAAATGGCCAGCTCCAGTGGAAGAAAGGAGAAAAAATACCCAGGACCAATTGTCAAAAAATACTGGTATTGGTCATCAGTGGGATGAAAAAATGCCTGGCATTGGTGGTCAGTGAAAGGAGGATAATGGCCAGTGCCAGTGATCAATGGGAGAAAACATGCCCCAGTAGGGGTAAAGAAAGGGGCACTGGAGCTCAGTAGAGGGATGGGGGGGGGGGGGGGGCTTGGTATTCTGTGAAGGGAGGAGCACTGTAATCATTGATTCTTCACAGCAGGGAATGTTGATGACTGGGGGCTTGGAGGGAGTTGTAGTAGCTGCACAAAAACCTCCCAAACCCAGAAGGTGTCCTGATTGGCAGATTGCACATTCCAGCATAAGTACATCTGCAAACACTGCAGAGAGCAAGATGAGGCCACCCTTCTAGGGACATCCTTCGACCCTGCTTGTACAAAGAACATTGACATAATGCTTGTTGGGGCTTCTGAATGTCCTCCATGATAACGTGCACAATGCTTTTCCTGCAGAAGATCCTGCAAATGTAAAGATATCCACTAGAGGGGGGCAGATACTATACTGTTCAACATATAAGCCTGGCTGACATTGCTAACTCTATAGCTAGTGAATGTACAGTACATAGTAGATAACTCAATGATAAGCCGAAGTACCATATTATTATTCACATTGCTGGCCCAGCGCCAAACCCTCCTGCTATCTCAGTATGGGCTTGGGACCGGCCATGACGGACATTAGTAATATACAGCCTGCTTCTTTGGGAGAACAAAGGTATTTGGTGGGTCGCAAGAAGTCTCTATCACTTACACCTGTACCTGGAGGTAGCGGGCATCATGGAAAATAAATATGTTACACATTGCTGGCCCAGCGCCAACTTCCTTTCTCAGCATGGGCTTGGGACCGGCCATGGCAGACATCACTGGATACCAAAATCACAACATGCTGGTCATCACCACCTAGAAGAAAGTGGAAACAAAAGAAGGACCACCAGTAACCTGGCGTACTACCTTTCAAACCTTTAGGTAAGGGAATAAACATATTCATTATTTGGTCATACGTGGAGTGAGGAAGACCCCACGCATTTTACAGGTAATATACAGCCTGCTTCTTTAGGAGAACAAAGGTATTTGGTAGGTCGCAAGAAGTCTCTATCGCTACCACCTGTACTTGGAGGTAGTGGGGGTCATAGAAAATGAATACGTTACACATTGCTGGCCCAGTGCCAAACCCTCCTCTTTTCTCAGTATGGGCTTGGGACCAGCCATGGCAGACAATACCACCGTGTATTAATGGTACCATAACAGTCTGGCATTTGGGTGGGTTGCTGTGTTAACTTCATAGCTAGAATGGTCATTGAAGATTGTTTGCCAGCTGGCAGCCCCACATACCCCCCTAAGGGTGGCACTGTGGGACATTGCCTGGATTAACAGGATGCTGGGATTTTTTTTTTTCCTGGAAAAGTCCCATGGAATTTGGGACTGTTGGGAGGTATGCCCCTTAAGAGGGGTTCATACCACACATGAAAGGAGTTCCGGGGTCTGCACCCTTGATGTACGCATTATGTGGGGTTACCAAAATTCCACTGCCGGGTTCCCAGGCCTGTACACCTGCTGTGCCCATTATGCGGGGTTACCAAAATTCCAATGCTGAGTTCCCGGGTCTGTACACCCGTTGTACCAATTATGAGGGGCTCCCATGATCCCTGTGCTGAGTTCCCGGGTCTGTACTCCCGCTGTGCCCATTTTGAGGGGTTCACACCATCCCTGTGCCGAGTTCCCGGGTCTGTACACCTATGAATTAAGATAATTTACTCTCATAGTGCCTTATCTTGTGTCCATTCTGCTTGCTATTTGTTAAGGGCAGATAACCTCCTCCATGTGTCATCTGTTAGCTCTTAATTGAACTATTGCCCAACCTCCCCCAGTCCATCCAAATATAAATTCAGTCCAGTCCTTGGGATGGCTGCTCATTCCTTGTCCAAAGTGCCATTTCGGCGCTAAGTGCACGGCACTCTAACTACGGGAAGTACAAACCAGGGGCAGACTGACAACTCATGGGGCCCCCGGGCAATAGGGGATCATGGGGCCCTCGTGTCCTCGCCCATGCCCAAAAAAGACTATGAAAAAGCCAATGAAAGGTACCAGGTGCATCTCATGGGGCCCCCTACTGACCCTGGGCCCTCAGGCAGTGCCCGAGCGCTTGAATGGTCAGTCCGCCCCTGGAACAAACATTAGTGCTCCACCCCGACTTGTCTGCAAGTGCTCTTCACTCTCTGACCTCTTTCCTTCAGTCGTCCTTCGTTATTTCTCCTCTCTCCAGCATGCTCTTACTAACTCTCTTTTTTGCTATAATGCCCTCTCTCTCCTCAATCTCTGCCTTCTGGAACGCCCACTCAATCTCTAACAAACTTTCTACTATCAAGGACCTCTTCCTCTCCCACTCACTCAACCTTCTTGCTATTACTGAAGCCTGGCTCCAGGAATCCAACTCTGTCTCCTCAGCTGCACTCTCCCTTGGTGGCCTCCTCTGGACTCACCCAGACCCAGTGGACAATAAGGGGACAGAGTTTGATTTCTTCTTTCCCCACAAAGCATGTTCCAGGTTCTTCCTACACCTCCCTCTCTGTCCCTCCGCTCTTTTGAAGTGTACTGTACGTGTCTCTTCTCCTGTTTGTCTGAGGATCGCAGTCATCTACCTGCCTCCTGGCCCATTTTCATGCTTTCTTGATGACTTCTCAGCATGGCTACTGTACTTTCTCTCCTCTGAAGTGCCTGACATCATCCTCGGTGACTTTAACATCCCAGTCAATGTTAGCACCTCAGCCGCTTCTCAACTACTCAACCTAACTTCCTCTTTTAACCTAACACAATGGACACAATCCACCACCCACTTCAATGGCAACACCCTCGACCTCGTATTTTCCCACCCAGGGGCTGACTGACAACTCATGGGGCCCACAGACAACAGGAGATCATGGGGCCACTGTGTCCTTGCCTAAACTCAAACCACTCCCCCAAAAAAGCCTATGAAAGGTACCAGAGGCATCACATGGGGTCCCCTACTGACCCTGGGCCCTCGGGCAATGCCCAAGTGTCCGAATGGTCAGTCCGCCCCTGCTCCTACCTATGCACTCCCTGTAACCTCTCTAACACCCCTTTTCCTCTCTCTGATCACAACTTGATCAGCTTCACACTCTCCCTGCCTCCTACCTCCCATTCCTCCAACCAGCAAACCGTTACCCGTAGAACCTCCACCACCTCAGCCCTGCCCTTCTCCACTCCGCTACTGAGCGCCTCTATGATGAAATTGCACCCCTGTCCTGCCCAGAGCTGGCCACATCTCCCTACAACTTACTATCATCCTCCCTGGACGTACTTGCTCCTCTCTCTACACGCAGAACCAGGCCTCGCCTGTCACAACCCTGGCAAACAACAGATGACACCAGAAGTCTCAAGAGATGCAGCCGTGCTTTTGAGTGAGTATGGAGTAAAACTAAATCCCTAAAAGAGTTTACCCTCTACAAATCCGCTCTTCTCAAATACAACTTCAGCCTCCATGCTGCTAAACAAACCTACTACAACACTCTCATCAAGACCCTCATCCAATCCTCGTCAACTCTTTTCTACCCTTAATTCCTTACTCCACCCCCCACTGCCTCCACCCACCAACTTACTTACTGCACAGGAGATTGCCAGTCACTTCAAGAACAAGATGGACACAATTCGTGATGAGATCTCCAGTGTCAAGCTTCCTCCTCCAACCAACATACCAGGCCCAACACCACACTCAGCACTCTCCTCCTTCGACCATGTTACCACCGAGGAAGTTACCGAACTGCTTTCCAAGGTTCACTTCACCACCTGTCCCCTGGATCCTGTCCCCTCACGATTATTGCAGCCTCCTTCCTGCTCTATCCTAAACTCTCTAACCCACGTCTTCAACCTCTCACTCTCCATGGGCACCTTTCCTTCCCCACTCAAACATGCACTGGTTACCCCCATACTTAAAAAAAACCCTCGCTGGACCCCACCTGTTTGAATAACTTAAGACCCATCTCCCTGCTATTGTTTGCCTTCAAGCCCCTCTAGCGCCTTGTTCACACCCGTATGAACTGCTAGCTCACCGACAACAACCTTCTTGATCCCCGACAAGTCTGGCTTCTGCCCACAACATTCCACAGAACCTGCCCTACTAGAACTCACTAACGAACTACTAACTGCTAAAACCAATGTCCATTACTCCGTACTCATCCCAACCAACGGCCATTATTCCATACTCATCCCAACCAACGGCCATTACTCCATACTCATCCCAACCAATGGCCATTACTCCATACTCATCCCAACCAATGGCCATTACTCCGTACTCATCCCAACCAACGGCCATTATTCGATACTCATCCCAACCAACGGCCATTACTCCATACTCATCCCAACCAATGGCCATTACTCCATACTCATCCCAACCAATGGCCATTACTCCGTACTCATCCCAACCAACGGCCATTATTCGATACTCATCCCAACCAACGGCCATTACTCCATACTCATCCCAACCAATGGCCATTACTCCGTACTCATCCCAACCAACGGCCATTATTCCATACTCATCCCAACCAACGGCCATTACTCCATACTCATCCCAACCAATGGCCATTACTCCATATTTATCCCAACCAATGGCCACTACTCCATACTCATACTCCTTGACCTTTCTGCTGCCTTTGACACAGTTGACCACCCGCTCCTCCTCAGTAAACTCCACTCCATTGACCTCCATGACTCTACTCTCTCCTCGTTCTCCTCTTACCTTTCTTCACTTTCAGTGACAAATACAACAACTCCTCCGCTACTCTCCCTCTTTCTGTTGGGGTACCCCAAGGTTCTGTTCTTGGGCCCCTCCTTTTCTCGCTCCACACCTCCTCCCTGGGCCAATTGATAACCTCCCATGGCTTCCAATACCACCTCTATGCTGACGACACCCAGATATATCTCTTCACTCCCCAGCTCAACCCCTCAATCTCCTCACGTAGCACAAATCTACTAAGCGACATATCAGCATGGATGTCAAATCACTACCTTAAACTCAAACCTTCCAAAACCGAGCTGTAATATTACCTCCCCCCCGATCCCCCACTCACGACTTTACCATTAAGATCAACAGCACAACCATTGGTCCTTCCCCTCATACCAGGGTGCTAGGCGTAATCCTAGACTCTGACCTCTCCTTCAGGCCCACATCCACTCACTGGCTAAATCCTGCTGCTTCAACCTCCGGAACATTTCCAGAATCCACTCCTTTCTGACCAATGACACCAGAAAACAACGTTTTTCAAAAACATCTTCCAGGACAAACCATTGAGATGTAGAGCTCCTCCCTCCGGGACAGGAAACACGTAAGCCCAGAACCTTAAAATGCAGACCTCCAGACCTTCCTCGTCAATATTAGTGTTTCCTCCGGAAGGATAAGTTACACGTTTTAGGAAGCTGTATAGGAGCCCTAGGCTGAAGAGCGGTGCTGGTGGCTCCTGGTTAAGTAAGTTATCTCCTCCTTGCCCGACCCGATCCCTCCATTTCAGAGAGGAGTGGAGCTGCGCTCCTGTTGACTTTCGGAAGCGGATCCTAGGTCCCTTGCTTTTTTACAAGCAGGGTCTGGCTTAGAGGAGGATGACGGAGAAGGTTGCTCCTCCAGGGGTTCCAGGTACAAATTGACCCTTGATGATGTAGATGACCTCCTTAAGGCTATCTATAAAATCTTAGAGATTAAGGAGGACGTATGTTTGTCTAAGAATTACCTCATGTATCAGGGTCTACATGCTAAAATCTATTAGGATGGCTGTCACGGAATCGTACAATTTCTTAGAGATTCCCGTTTGTGAACGTGCTCTCAACCAGATCCTTGTTAGCATCCTGGGCAGAGAGAGCCAGTGCCTTGCCAGAACAGATCTCAAAGGTGGCCACTTGGTCCAGCTTTTCTACCTTCGTGAAACATTACCGCTGGATCTGCTTTCTAGTGAGGATCAGGCATTTGGGCGCAAAGTCCTCCAGGCGGTAGCCCCGCCCTAGTGGGCAAGTTCTTGATTATTGTCTCAAGGGGGCTGTCCTGGAAGATGTGTTTGAGAAAACCAGAGTTAGATTTACTGGTAACTCATTTTCTATAAGTCTTCCAGGACAGCCAGGATTTCCCACCCTAAGTATTGTACTGTAATGTATGTCTATGTCTTTTAGTGCCTTCCTGTGGTTCTCGGGGAAAACTGAAGAGGGAGGTCTGGAGGTCCGCCTTCTAAGGTTCTGGGCCTATGTCTTTCCTGTCCCGGAGGGAGGAGCTCCACATCTCAGGAGGCTGTCCAGGAAGACTTATAGAAAATGAGTTACCGGCAAGTCTACCTCTGGTTATCCACGCCTTGGTCATCTCCCGCCTCGATTACTGCGAGTTCCTCCTCACTGGTCTCCCGTTACATATTTCATCCCTCCTTCAGTCTATCATGAATGCTGCTGCCAGACTCATCCACCTTATTAACCGTTCTGTATCTGCCACCCCTCTCTGCCAATCCCTCCACTGGCCTCCACCAAGTGTCCTTCGTCCCTCTCTGCCAATCCCTCCACTGGCCTCCACCAAGTGTTCTTCGTCCCTCTCTGCCAATCCCTCCACTGGCCTCCACTCAGTGTTCTCCACCCCTCTCTGCCAATCCCTCCACTGGCCCCCATTCAGTGTTCTCCACCCCTCTCTGCCAATCCCTCCACTGGCTTCCACTCAGAGTTCTCCACTCTCTCTGCCAATCCCTCCACTGGCCTCCACTCAGTGTCCTCCACCCCTCTCTGCCAATCCCTCCACTGACCTCCATTCAGTGTCCTCCACCCCTCTCTGCCAATCCCTCCACTGACCTCCATTCAGTGTCCTCCACCCCTCTCTGCCAATCCCTCCACTGGCCCCCATTCAGTGTCCTCCACCCCCCTCTGCCAATCCCTCCACTGACCTCCACTCAGTGTCCTCCACCCCCCTCTGCCAATCCCTCCACTGGCTTCCACTAACCCAACATATAAAATTAAAAATACTAACCACAAGGTACAAATCCATCCACAACACTGCCCCTAGCTACATCACCAACCTCATCCACAGATACCACCCAAATCGCCCACTCCGCTCCTCCCATGATATCCTCCTCTCGTCACTTCCTCCCACGCCCACCTCCAGGACTTCTCAAGAGCCTCTCCCATCCTCTGGGACTCCTTACCCCAGTAAGTCCGGTCAGCCCCCACCCTGTCTGCCTTTAGGCGATCTTTGAAAACTCACTTATCCAGGGAAGCCTACCCCACCTCCACCTAAGAACTGTACCAGAGTCACTTCCACCAGATATTCCCCGCAGCTATCACCTTTTGTATCACCTCCCCCTTCCTTTAGATTGTAAGCTTCACGAGCCGGGCCCTCCTATTCCTTCTGTACTGAAATTTATTGTAATTGTACTGTCTCCCTTTATATTGAAAAGCGCTGAGCAAACTGTTGGCGCCATAAATCCTGTATAATAATATATAACTCCTGTATAATGATAATATATAATAAATCCTGTATAATAATATATAATAAATCCTGTATATTAATATATAATAAATCCTGTATAATAATAATATATAATAAATCCTGTATATTAATATATAATAAATCCTGTATAATAATAATATATAATAAATCCTGTATAATAATAATAATGCATACCTGCTATGGTATAGGAACTGATGTGCTTGGTGTAGTTTCCCCTTTTTGTCCACAAGATGGCACCAGAGTTGTAGAATTGGATAGGTAGCAGACCACTTGTATGGATGAGCAGTATAGGAGCCATTGGAGGTCCCCATAAGGAGGGGGCAATTCAAGTCAATTCCAGCCCTGCCCCTGCCAGCAGTGGGGCCCACTGGGTGGGTAGCAGGTTAGGATATAAATAGTTGGGTCTTCTGAGGAGAGGACCAAGCTACAGTAACATGTAAGGATCTATCCTCATGTCCAAATTGTCCCTAGTATGTGTATGTATGAATGTACGTTAGGGACCTTAGATTATACTCCCCTTGAGGGTTAGGGACTGATGTGAATGTACAATATATATGTAAAGTGCTGCGTAAATTGAAGGCGCTATATAAGAACCTGAAATAAATAAATCTATCTCAGCATTTCCAGGAGGAGGGAAGCAGCCAAGGAAAGGAGGACTTTTGGATTACTTTCATCCCTAGAAAGAAATGCAGGGGTTCCCACCATCCCTATGATGAGTTCCCAGGTCTGTACGCCCGCTGTGCCCATTGAGGGGTTCCCACCATCCCTGTGCTGAGTTCCCAGGTCTGTACACCCGCTGTGCCCATTATGAGGGGTTCCCACCATCTCTGTGCTGAGTTCCCGGGTCTGTACGCCCGCTGTGACCATTATGAGGGGGGTTCCCACCATCCCTCTGCTGAGTTCCCAGGTCTGTACGCCCGCTGTGCCTGTTAGGGGTTCCCACCATCTGTTATCTACCCTGTCTGCTGGACTATAGAACTCCACCCCCACCCCATTCTATGCCTTTTCTCTGAATTCCCACCCTGCATTTTCTGCCACACATTCTTGACTACAGTATACCCGCCAAAAACCCTCATCCCTGCCATCAATACCTGTCCCCCAAATTCCCAACCAGCATCGCCAGCCCTGTTGACAGGACTACAAAACAACACCCCTCACTCCCCATTCAATACCACTAAATTTGCAACCTGCAGTGCAGGGCCGGATATCACCTATCAGATCTTGGGGTGCAGTTCAAAAAAGTCTGGGGGCATAATGGTATCACTGTGTGAGTCACTGACAGTCTGCCACACAGAGTCCAGACCTGGGACACTGGTATGTCCAGGCTGTGACCAGATTAGAGTGATTAGAACCTGCACCCCTTATATCACATGTCCCTATCAGGGCCCCCCTTACATCAGGTCTCCATTAGAGTGCCCCCTTACATCAATGTCTGCTTCGAGGTCCCCCTTAACATCAGTCCCCCATCAGAGGGTCTCATACAACAAAGTCCACCTTAGGAGTCCCCTTCACATCTGGGGCCCCTTACATCAGGTGTCCCCAGCAGAGTGCCCCCTAATATGGATTGTTCCCATCAGAGTGCCCCCTTTCAGGTGTCCCCACCAGAGTGCCCCTTCCAACAGGCATTCCCACCAGAGTGCCCCCTTCCATCAGACGTCCCAAGAGTGCCCCCTTACAACAGGCATCCCAAGAGTGCCCCCTTCCAACAGGCGTCCCCACCAGAGTGCCCCCTTTCAGGCGTCCCCACCAGAGTGCCCCCTCCAACAGGCGTCCCCACCAGAGTGCCCCTTCCAACAGGCGTCCCCACCAGAGTGCCCCTTCCAACAGGCGTCCCCACCAGAGTGCCCCCTTTCAGGTGTCCCCACCAGAGTGCCCCTTCCAACAGGCGTCCCCAGCAGAGTGCCCCCTTCCAACAGGCATCCCCAGCAGAGTTCCCCCTAATATTGACTGTTCCCACCAGAGTGCCCCCTTCCATCAGACGTCTCCACCAGAGTGCCCCCTTCCAACAGGTGTCCCCACCAGAGTGCCCCCTAATATTAACTGTTCCCACCAGAGATCCCCCCTTCCATCAGGCGCCCCCACGAATGCCCTCTTCCATCAGGCGTCCCCACGAAGAGTGCCCCCTTCCATCAGGCGTCCCCACCAAGAGTGCCCCCTTCCATCAGGCGTCCCCACCAAGAGTGCCCCCTTCCATCAGGCGTCCCCACCAAGAGTGCCCCCTTCCATCAGGCATCCCCAAGAATGCCCCCTTCCATCAGGCGTCCCCACCAGAGTTCCCCCTTCCATCGGGCATCCCCACCAGAGTGCCCCCTTCCAACAGGCGTCCCCACCAGAGTGCCCCCTTCCAACAGGCGTCCCCACCAGAGTTCCCCCTAATATTGACTGTTCCCACCAGAGTGCCCCCTTCCATCAGATGTCTCCACCAGAGTGCCCCCTTCCATCAGGCGTCCCCACCAAGAGTGTCCCCTTCCATCAGGCATCCCCAAGAATGCCCCCTTCCATCAGGCGTCCCCACGAAGAGTGCCCCCTTCCATCAGGCGTCCCCACCAAGAGTTCCCCCTTCCATCAGGCATCCCCACCAGAGTGCCCCCTTCCAACAGGCATCCCCACCAGAGTGCCCCCTTCCAACAGGCATCCCCACCAGAGTGCCCCCTAATATTGACTGTTCCCACCAGAGTGCCCCCTTCCATCAGATGTCTCCACCAGAGTGCCCCCTTCCATCAGGCGTCCCCACCAGAGTTCCCCCTTCCATCAGGCATCCCCACCAGAGTGCCCCCTTCCAACAGGCATCCCCACCAGAGTGCCCCCTTCCATCAGGCGTCTCCACCAGAGTGCCCCCTTCAATCAGGCGTCTCCACCAGAGTGCCCCCTTCAATCAGGCGTCTCCACCAGAGTGCCCCCTTCCATCAGGCGTCTCCACCAGAGTGCCCCCTTCCATCAGGCGTCTCCACCAGAGTGCCCCTTCCATCAGGCGTCTCCACCAGAGTGCCCCTTCCATCAGAGTAATATGGATTGTTCCCATCAGAGTGCCCCCTTCCATCAGATGTCTCCACCAGAGTGCCCCTTCCATCAGATGTCTCCACCAGAGTGCCCCCTCCATCAGGCGTCCCCACCAGAGTGCCCCCTTCCTACAGGCGTCCCCACCAGAGTGCCCCCTTCCTACAGGCGTCCCCACCAGAGAGCCCCCTTCGTACAGGCGTCCCCACCAGAGAGCCCCCTTCGTACAGGCGTCCCCACCAGACTGCCTTCTTCCAACAGGCGTCCCCACCAGAGTGCCCCCTAATAATGACTGTTCCCACCAGAGTGCCCCCTTCCATCAGGCGTCCCCACCAGAGTGCCCCCTTCCTACAGGCGTCCCCACCAGACTGCCTTCTTCCAACAGGCGTCCCCACCAGAGTGCCCCCTAATAATGACTGTCCCCACCAGAGTGCCCCCTTCCATCAGGCGTCCCCACCAGAGTGCCCCCTTCCTACAGGCGTCCCCACCAGAGTGCCCCCTTCCTACAGGCGTCCCCACCAGACTGCCCCCTAATATTGACTGTTCCCACCAGAGTGCCCCCTTCCATCAGGCATCCCCACCAGAGATCCCCCCCCTTTCCATCAGGCGTCCCCACCAAGAGTGCCCCCTTCCATCAGGCGTCCCCACCAGAGTGCCCCCTTCCATCAGAGTAATATGGATTGTTCCCATCAGAGTGCCGCCTTCCATCAGGCGTCCCCATCAGAGTGCCCCCTAATATGGATTGGTCCCATCAGAGTGCCCCCTTACATCAGGTGTCACAAAGGTTTCATGGGAGATGTAGTTCTGAGGTTTTTTTCTATTGAGCAATGAAAGCAGAAAAATTCTGACACATAAAAAAAAAAAAAAGACAAATTTAATATTTCACTAACAAAAATACAAAATATCATATCCATAAAAATCTAGAGACTGTAGACAGTTTGGTAAAACAGTGTACAAGACTGCAGCCATATTGTAACCTCCCACGAGGAGTGTCGAGGTGAGAACATTTCTCGGATGGTATAGTCCACAACGGATCTGCAAATCCCCCTAAAAAAAAGGTGTTTACAGCGGCCCCTATAGTGGGACCCCAACTAGACAATTCTACTGGATGGGACATACTGTCTAGAGACGGAGATCGTCACGCGTCGGTCATACTCGCCACTTCTATAAAACAGGAAACCTACGAGGCTCCTTGGAAGGATAGGAAGTTCAGTTGCCCCTCATGGGCGGGACCAGCACGATCCAGTAAGTTCCACGAGACCGCCCACGCTGGTCACAGACTGGTGAGGGACCCCCCGCTCTCCACTTCCACCGTCTGATAGTGAACCTGAGGATGGATTCCCCTCCGCTCACCGTAATCAAAGAGTCCGAGGCCATAGAGCGCGGAAACGTCGCTGACGGTGGGGTAGAACGGTTCCGTCTTGATGGGGGCGGGGTACTGCACGTAACTGTGAGAGAGAGAGAGAGAGAAGGTTATTGGTTAATAAGACCTGAGGGCCAATTTTGGGTCAATCCGTACTGCCGCCATTGCTGACCGCCTTCTGAAAAGTCAAGTTGCGTGGCTGACTTTGGTTTTGATCACCAACCTGGAACAAGCATGCAGCAGGTGAAGTCTGGAGTCAAGGTCTGCAAGTAAATTGTATACAAAGGACTATGTTCAGTCCCAACAAACCCATCCTCTGAGTAATGGAGATCTTCCAAGGTGAAGAACTTGCGGTTGTTCTGAAGTTGTAACAACATATCTTCTCTGGATGTTCCTCACCCTGGACAGAGATACGTTGTTGCAGTTTCAGGACACCCCGTGAATCCTTCACCCTAGAAGATCCAGATCTGAGGATCCAGTACAACGCTTCCAGCTGGGGCCCATACGGGTTCACCATGGTGCCAGGAATGCGGTTATGTATTTTTGCACCATGTAATGGGTTGCCATGGTGTGGTGGGCCTGCTGCCAGCACCACAACAACCAATGGAGCTCTAAAGCCGGGGTGCAGGGCGGCATTCGTTGTCATGGTGCTGGCGGCCAGCCTGACCACGCCATGGAAGGACCACCCTCAGCACACAGGACAGAAGAAAAGGGGGCCTCCTGCTTTGTCCTGCTGCTAGAACCAGAAGGGGAGGACTCATGTATAGGGAGGACTGATGTAAATTGGGGGACCCCTGATGCAGATGGGGGGCCCTCAGATGCGGATAACGGGGGGGACCCTCAGATGCAGATACGAGGATGGGGGCCCCCTTAGAGGCAGATATGGGGGGAGACATCCTCAGATGCAGATACAGGGATGGGAAGGGAAGGGGGGCAACGCACCCTCAAATGCAGATACGGAGGGACCCTCAGAAGCAGATACCAGGGGAGTGGGACCCTCAGATGCAGATAAAGGGATGGGGGCCCCCTTAGATACAGATATGGGGGGACCCTCAGATGCAGATAACAGTGGGGACACTCTTAGATGCAGATATGGGGCCCCTTCAGAAGCAGATATTGGGGGGGGGGGGGGGGGGGGGGACACCCTCAGATGCAGATATAGGGATGGGGTCCCCCCAGATGCAGATATGAGGGGTACCCCTTAGCGCAGATATGGGGGGAAACACTCAGATACATGGGGATGGGGCCCCCTCAGATGTAGATACAGGGGTACCCCTTAGTGCAGATATGGGGATGGGGGTCCCCTCAGGTGCAGATACAGGGGTACCCCTTAGTACAGATATGGGGGGGGAACACCCTCAGATGCATGGGGATGGGGGCCCCCCTCAGATGCAGATACGGGGGTACCCCTTAGTGCAGATATGGGGAAGGGGACACACACCCTCAGATGCCTATGTGGGGGGACCCTCAGATGCAGATACGGGGATGGGGGCCCCCTTAGATGCAGATCTGGGGAAGGGGGGTTCACCTGCAGATACCAGGGGGGACCATCACATATCACATGCAGATACGGGGATGGGGGGGGACCCTCACATGCAGATACGGGGATGGGGGGGGACCCTCACATGCAGTTATGGGGATGGGGGGGGGGACCCTCACATGCAGTTATGGGGATGGGGGGGGGGACCCTCACATGCAGTTATGGGGATGGGGGGGGGGACCCTCACATGCAGATACGGGGATGGGGGGGGGACCCTCACATGCAGATACGGGGATGGGGGGGGACCCTCACATGCAGATACGGGGATGGGGGGGGGACCCTCACATGCAGATACGGGGATGGGGGGGGACCCTCACATGCAGATACGGGGGGAGGTGAACCCTCATATGCAGATATGTGGATGGGGGGGGACCCTCAATTGCAGATCCGGGGGGGGACCCTCAGATGCAGATCCGGGGGGGACCTCTGAAGTGATGGGAGGCTCAGCATTACATGTGGCCGTTAGAGTCTACTTGTACCGATGACCATTGGCAACAAGAAGGAAAGGAAGTCTAAAATGGTAGAGTTGTCACCAGAACAGGAAGTGAGGGAAATCTCCCAATGGGGACGCCTGTTCCAGTGATACCTCCTTTCACTTCCTGTTGGTGTTTCTGGAACAGGAAGTGGTGGTTAACCCTTTCTTCCTCTATCCAGAACTACATTCACAGTTTTGCAATGAGGTCAGTAGGACAGACACAGGAAGAGTGAAGCTAGCCATACACGACACCATCTCGATTGTACAATCCATTCAGTTTGTACCCCATTGTGCAGATCCTCACACTACATCATGGGCAGACCTCAAGCTCACCACACATGATACAATCGTCTTTAAATCCACCAACAATTGGGTAGTAGGAAAACCAGCCTGACCACAAAATCGGTTGGATTGCTAAGGTTGGGTTTCCTCTACATAGTCTTGGTAGATCTAAAAGGAGATTGAATAGAGATTGTTGGATGTATGGCCAGCTTACAGCTCACCACACACTTTACAATCTGGTTGTACAATCTCCTTTACATCCACCAACGCGTACGCAGTGCAAGGGGTCTGCCTGATTGGATGCAAATCGATTGGACAGGTTAGGTAGGTCTTCACATGACAAAGTTTGGGTAGGTGCAGGGTGACCTTAGGGGCGTTCTCTGATAAACGAGCCCCCGATTGGTGAACCCATTGATTTCCCACTTAAAAGTCTTCTAAGCCCAACCCTGTGGCCCTACCAGGCCATAAGACCATCGGGTTGGCACAGAACTGGGCCACGTGTAGCCAGTGTGGGGTCTACGTCATATCACGGACATGTAGTAATCTGAAGGTTGGTGGCCTTGGCAAGATTTGTGGATTGTAGGGGTTTGGAGTCATTAATGGGGGGGCAGTAGGTGGTGCAATGTATGGGGTACAATCTCGGTACCTACCTGTAGGGGTCCTGGTAGGTGCTGTATTGGTAGGCCTTCTCCTCCTCTTGCAGGGCTCTGGGCTGAAGCTGTGGTTGGAGCTGGGCCTGGAGATGGTGTTGAGGTTCATCCAATCTCAGTTGTGAGGGTACAGGTAGTGGAAGAGGTATTTGGGGAGCCTTGGTGATTGGCTCCACCTTCTTCTTCTTGCGAGGGGTGTATTTGTACCCTGGGTGGTCCCGGGCGTGCTGTACCCGCAGTCTCTTGGCTTCTTCCCGGAAGGGTCTCCGGTCCTCCTCGGTGAGGCCCCTCCAGACTTCCCCCAATCTCCGGCTGATCTCCGAATTGTGCATTTTGGGGTATTGGGCGGACACCCTCTTCCTCTCTTCGCTGGACCACACCATGAAGGCATTCATGGGGCGCTTCACTGCAGGGGGGCCACTGCTGGAGCCCTTCTCCTTCTGGGGGCCCTTCTCCTTGGTCTGCTGTGGCTGGGGCCCTTGTCCTTTGGGGGCTGTGGTTCTAGGCCTTGGTAGGAATGAGGCTGGGGATCCCTCTCTTGGGGTGTGTCCTGTTGTTGGTCCTTGTCCTGGGGATGTTGGATGTGTTGGGTCCCCTGTTTCATGAAGGGGCCCCTATCCAGTGGTTTCTGCAGTTGCAGGTCCTTGTCCTGGGGATGTTGGATGTGTGGGGCCCCTGGCTGCACAAATGGGGGCCTCTCCAGTGGTTTCTGAAGTTGCTGATCCTTGTCCTGGGGATGTTGGATCTGTGGGGCCCCCAGTTGTATAAAAGGGCCCCTTTCCAGTGATTTCTGAAGTTGCTGGTCCTCGTCTTGAGACTGGCGAATATTTGGGGCTCCCTGCAACAGGAAGGGACCCCTTTCCAGTGGTTCCTGCAGTTGTTGGTCCTTGGTTTGGGGCTGCTGAATATTTGGGGCTCCTTGCAACAGGAAGGGACCCCTTTCCAGTGGTTTCTGCAGTTGCTGGTCCTTGTCCTGGGGATGTGAGATCTGTGAGGACCCCAACTGCATAAAGGGACCCCTTTCCAGTGGCTTCTGCAGTTGTTGGTCCTTGTCCTGGGGATGTGAGATGTGTGGGGACCCCAGTTGCATAAAGGGACCCCTATCCAGTGGTTTCTGCAGTTGCTGGTCCTTGTCCTGGGGATGTGAGATCTGTGGGGACCCCAGCTGCATAAAGGGACCCCTTTCCAGTGGCTTCTGCAGTTGTTGGTCCTTGTCCTGGGGATGTGAGATGTGTGGGGAGCCCAGCTGCATAAAGGGACCCCTTTCCAGTGGCTTCTGCAGTTGTTGGTCCTTGTCCTGGGAATGTGAGATGTGTGGGGACCCCAGCTGCATAAAGGGACCCCTTTCCAGTGGCTTCTGCAGTTGCTGGTCCTTGTCTTGGGACTGCTGGATGTGTGGAGCCCCTGGTTGAAGATAAGGGCCTCTTTCCTGGGATAGGTGCAACTGTGGTCCCCAGTCCTGGTAGGCTTTGCTCGGAGGGGCCTCTAGATGCATCTGAGTCTGGAAAATTGGCCCTCTGTCCTGTGCGTGTGTGGCCCCTGGAGGAGTTTGGGGACCCCTGTCCTGGTGAGCAGGCAGCTCAGGTCCCCGGTCTTGCTGGGAGCCCCAGTCCTGGTAGGGATGCATGCTGTGGCCCCCTGGCTGTATGTAGGGATCCCTCTCATGGTGGCTTTGGAGTTGTGGACTTCTTTTCGGAAGCTGCGAGCACCAGTCCTGGGGAATCTGAATGTGCGGGGCCCCTGCCTGGATCTGGGGGGCCCTCTCCTGATGGTGCTGCATGTGCGGGGCCCCTAGTTGGCCCTGTTGGCCCCCGTCCTTTAGGGAATACAGCTCAGGGCTCTCCATCCAGCAGGTGCTCACTCCTCTCCTCCTCCTCCTCCTTACTTTCCTCTTTCTTCCCCCCCCTTGAGTGCTTTAAACTCCCCCTTGCCCCCAGGAGCCGTCCAGCCAATCACAGGAGAGACCCCACCCATCCACCCTTCCAACTGGGACACTTAACCCTTGCTGCGCCTGAGAGCCCGGGGCCCCTCACCTGAACCTCCTTCCATCCCAACAACTAGATGCGCCCACAGGCCTTTATCTCCGCATATAATCTGTTTAATCCCCTTTTAGATTGCAAGCTCTTCAGGCCAACATGCATATCCATGAGGAGACCCCATAGAAAGGGCATTGTCCTCCTCTCTGTGGGGGGGGGGGGCATCAGAATACCAATCAGGAGGGGGGGGACAACCTGCAAGAGGAAAAGAAACAAAATGACAACAAAGTAACAAAAAAACACAAACAAAAATAATAAAAGAAAAAAAAAAGAAGAAAAGAAGAAAAAAGTATTAAAATAATTAAGAAAAATAACAATAAAAAAGGTGACAAAAATACAGAACAAAAATTAAAACATTTTTTAAAATAAATAATAAAATAATAATAATAAAATAATTTAAAAAATAAAAAAAATATAAAATAATAAAAAGGGGACATAAGTACAAAACAAAAAATGATAAAAAAAAATAATAAACTGATAAAAAAAAATAATTAAACTAAATAAATAGTAATCGTAAGTACAAAAGAAAAATTAAAAAATAATAATAATAATAATAATAATAATAAAACAATAAACAAAATTAAAATAAAAAAATAATAAAAAAAGAATTAAAATAAAAAATATCAAATAAAATAATACAAAATAATAATTTAAAAAAGTAACAAAAGTACAAAAGAAAAATAAAAAATAATAAAAAAAGATAAAAAAAATAATAAGATAATTATAAATGCTTATCGTTAAAAAAAATATAAAATAATTAAAAAAAATAAAAAGTAACAAAAGTTCAAACCAAAAATAATAAAAAATGTAAACAAAGAGAATGAAAAGTAAACAAAGCCGGAGAAATAAAAAATAGAGAGTGGGCGGAGCTCTGTCCTATCACATCAGGTGGATATTCGGTGTTCGCAGAATGTCACGTACTGTGCAATCTTTATTTATTTTTATTGATCGTCAATGGAAATCGACTCATTCTATGGGGAGGGAACATTTTTTCATGGTTTTTTTTTTTTTTTTTTTTGTAGGACATTGGTAAGAGGAAAGCAGAAAATTTCCAGCATGCTGGATGACTACCTACTCCATCCCTATACAGAGAGTCCATCCAAAAGACTGTGGCCTGAAATGAAGCAGACCGCGCCCTAGGGGCCCATTCGCCCTTTGCGTTCATGGACGCGTGTCGCTGCGTGCGATAATATGCGTTTGTGTTACGGTAGTTCATTCAATCAAAAATTGGCCACCGACACCCTTCTGTGCGCAATGAACGCCACCAAAACGCAGCGCTCATAGAGGAGGATTATTGCGATCGGCTGCGAGAACGCACCTTTGCGACACACAACAGGTTGGCGTGTGGGAAACGTTCCTGGCGTTAGTGCGCTCACACCGCTGACATTTGTGATTTTAAATCTCACCTGAAATCGCATCTAACGAATGTGAATGTCGGCGTCCTAACGGGCGATTCGCTGCAGCGCGAGTTCATCTTGCGTGACGTATTCTGCCCTTTTGTTGCGATTTCGCAGGCATAAAAGAGAAAGGAAATCGCACCGCAAATCGCAAGAAATCATTGAAAATCTTCACAAGTCGCAATAAAGTCGCACCTTAAAATGTACACAAATCGCAGCGGTGTGACCGGAGACTCATCGCGACTTGTGAAGATTTTCAGCGATTTCCTGCAATTTGCGGCGCCATTTCTAAAGTCGTTCTGGCGCAGCTCTTTCTGCAGTTTTGTTGCGATTTCACAGGCAGAATAGAATGGAAATCGCACCGCAAATCGCAAGAAATCGCTGAAAAATCTTCACAAGTCGCAATGAGTCTCCGGTCACACCGCTGCCATTTAAAATCGTGCGATTTGTGTACATTTTAAGGTGCGACTTCTGAAGACTTTATTGCGACTTTATTGCGATTTTCAGAGATTTCCTGCAATTTGCGGCGCCATTTCTAAAGTCGTTCTGGCGTGACTCTTTCTGCCGTTTTGTTGCGATTTCAGACATAGAATAGAATGGAAATCTCACCGCAAATCGCAAGAAATCGATGAAAATCTTCACAAGTCGCAATAAAGTCGCAATGAAGTCTTCAGAAGTCGCACCTAAAAATGTACACAAATCGCACGATTTTAAATTGCAGCGGTGTGACCGGAGACTCATTGCGACTTGTAAAGATTTTCAGTGATTTCCTGCAATTTGTAGCGCCATTTCTAAAGTAGTTCTGGCGCGGCTCTTTCTGCAGTTTTGTTGCGATTTCAGACATAGAATAGAATGGAAATCTCACCGCAAATCGCAAGAAATCGCTGAAAATCTTCAAAAGTCGCAATAAAGTCGCAATGAAGTCTTCAGAAGTCGCACCTAAATTACACACAAATCACACCGCAAATTGCAGGAAATCGCTGAAAATCTTCACAAGTCGCAATGAGTCTCCAGTCACACCGCTGCGATTTAAAATCGTGCGATTTGTGTACATTTTTAGGTGCGACTTCTGACTTTATTGTGGCTTGTGAAGATTTTCAGCGATTTCTTGCAATTTGTGGCGCCATTTCTAAAGTCGTTCTGGCGCGACTTTTTCTGCAGTTTTGTTTGCGATTTCACAGACGTAGAATAGAGAATGGAAATGGCTCCACAAATCGCAAGAAATCGCTGAAAATCTTCACAAGTCGCAGTGAGCCTCCGGTCACACCGCTACGATTTAAAATCGTGCGATTTGTGTGCAATTGTGACTTTATTGTGACTTGTGAATATTTTCATTGATTTCCTGCAATTTGCGGTGTGATTTGTGTGCAAGTTAGATGCGACTTCTGAAGACTTTATTGCGACTTTATTGCAACTTGTGAAGGTTTTTATCTATTTCTTGCGATTTGCGGTGCGATTTGTGTGCAATTTAGGTGTGAATTCTGACTTGTGAAGATTTTCAGCGATTTCTTGCAATTTGCGGCACGATTTCCATTCTATTCTATGTATGAAATCGCAACAAAACTGCAGAAAAAGTCACGCCAGAACGACTCGCGCTGCAGCGAATCGCACGTGTTAGGACACCGACATTCACTAGATGCGATTTCAATTCACACATCGCACCGGTATGACTGAGCACTTACCCCGCGGTCACATCAAACCCCACTTTGAAATCGTGCGACTTGCAGCGACATGTAAATCGCATGCCAATCCGCATCCAGTGTGGCCGGGACTTGTGGTAAATCCAGCCATTTTGCACGCTTGCCTGTGGGCTGGATAATGATTAGAATACTGGGAGGGGGAGGGGGATGTGCTTCGCCAGCTACACACATTTTCCAGCACGCTGGACATCGAATTCCTCCGTCGCATACATTCGCTCAGTTACTCTGCAGTGTGATCGATAATCGCAGACCTTTTTTTTTTCCTGCACCCCCAAACCGGGTAAAATATGTTCTTTTTAGGTTGTTTTAGGGGTTTTTTTAGGATTTTTTTTCCCTTGTTTTACTGTTTTTTACTTTGTTACTTCATTTTTTCAGAGTGTTTTCGCTGCGTTCTTCCTGCGACTTAGACAGGAAAACTCCTGAAGTGTAAGAAAAAAATAAAAGAACCCGAATTCAGCGTCAGAGTCGCACGTCTGAACCTTCCATAAGCTGTGTGGTGACCGCCTTCAACAAGGGCGCTCATGTGACAACGCCATGGTTGGACCGTGAATGGACCACAACTTAACCCCGCCTACACTTTCTTAACCCCTCCTATGCTTTCTTAGCCCTGCCTACCACTTCCTTAGCCCCGCCTACACTTCATTAACCCTGCCTAGCACTTCCTTAGCCCTGCCTACATTTCCTTAACCCCTCCTATGCTTTCTTAGCCCCGCCTACACTTCCTTAGCCCTGCCTACACTTCCTTAACCCCGCCTACACTTACTTAACCCCTCCTATGCTTTCTTAGCCCTGCCTACCACTTCCTTAGTCCTGCCTACGCTTCATTAACTCCGCCTAGCACTTCCTTAACCCCGCCTACGCTTCATTAACCCCGCCTACACTTACTTAACCCCTCTAATGCTTTCTTAGCCCTACCTACCACTTCCTTAGCCCCGCCTACACTTCATTAACCCTGCCTAGCACTTCCTTAGCCCTGCCTACACTTCCTTAACCCCGCCCGCCTACACTTCCTTAATCCCTCCTATGCTTTCTTAGCACTGCCTACCACTTCCTTAACCCCGCCTATACTTTCTTAACCCCTCCTATGCTTTCTTAGCACCGCCTACCACTTCCTTAGCCCCGCCTACACTTCCTTAACCTCGCCTACGCTTCATTAACCCCGCCTAGCACTTCCTTAACCCCGCCTATGCTTCATTAACTCTGCCTAGCACTTCCTTAACTCCGCCTACGCTTCCTTAACCCCTCCTATGGTTTCTTAGCACTGCCTACCACTTCCTTAGCCCCGCCTACACTTCCTTAACCCCTCCTATGCTTCATTTACCCCGCCTAGCACTTCCTTAGCCATGCCTACACTTCCTTAGCCCCACCTATACTTCCTTAACCCCTCCTATGCTTTCTTAGCACCGCCTACCACTTCCTTAGCCCCACCTACACTTCCTTAACCCTGCCTATGCTTCATTAACCCCGCCTAGCACTTCCTTAGCCCCACCTACACACTCTTTTAACCCCGCCTACGCTTCATTAAACCTGCCTAGCACTTCCTTAACTCCGCCTACACTTCCTTAACCCCTCCTATGCTTCTTTAGCCCCACCTACACTTCCTTAGCCCCGCCCACACTTCCCTAGCCCCGCCTAGCACTTCTATGGAGTGTCATGGAGTGGTAATGCTCGCACGAAAAACGCACCAATTTTGTATGGACACCTTCACAGCGTAATTGTCAGGAACCTCAAGGGCCCCTCCCCCTATAGAGGCGCGGTGCAGACGCGATCCGGGTGCGGTTTTCTGTGCGCAGTTTTCACACGTTTTTGATGCTTTCCCGTTCATTTTTCCTCTCTTTTTCTTCAATTTACATAGGGACATGTGCGTTCCGGTGCGTTTTTGTTGCATTTTTAATGCGTTTTACCGCGTTCCAGGACAGTTCTGTGCAGAAATAATGCCGCCGTTCTTTTTTTTTTTTTTCCTGCATCCGGAACTGCGAGGGCTGATGTGACCGATGACACCGACCGCCAGATCACCGACTTTCTGTGCGTTTTGGATGCAGAAAAAACACAACTGAAACGCACGTCGTGTGAAGCGGCCCTTACGGTCCCGCTATGTCCCTGCGGTGCGATGAGGAAACCCTTCAGAAATGATGGGCCCCCGACGTGCCAGAGCGACCCGAACGTCATCCACATCGATAAAGTGTTATCACACCGAGTCACTCATGTGCATTGCCGTAGCATGTTGAGGTGACTGATAATGAACGCCATCATCATGCCTGGAACACGCCTGGAACACGCTTGGAACACGCTTGGAACACGCGGTGCGGTCACTGACACATAGACCTGGGTGGGTCCACAACGGGCCCCGGGGAACAAGACCAGCAAATGTCCGAATCCAAATCGTCTGCGCAGTCACAAGGGGCTGATGTGGGATGTAACGATCGACCTGCAGCTTTATTGATCAGCGTTGCTGCCGGGGCCGATGTATAGATTTCCATATAAAGACAGACTTGATTCATTTTTTTATTGATCCAAGGAGCCGATCGATCAGTGACTTTATCGACCAAATGACCAGCGATCAACCAGTGAATTTATTGATCAGCGTAGCCACTGGGGCTGATGTATAAAAATCGATCAGTGAATTTTCTTTGACTCTCGCAACCATTAATGTATAAAGATCGATCGGTGAATTTATTGATCAGCATAGTCACTGGGGCTGATGTATAAAGATCGATCGGTGAATTTA
Source organism: Staurois parvus (assembly GCA_951230385.1). Taxonomy (NCBI): domain Eukaryota; kingdom Metazoa; phylum Chordata; class Amphibia; order Anura; family Ranidae; genus Staurois; species Staurois parvus. The sequence continues at coordinate 42,239 of CATNWA010016460.1, read as the reverse complement.
TTGATCAGCATAGTCACTGGGGCTGATGTATAAAGATCGATCGGTGAATTTATTGATCAGCGTAGCCACTTGGGCTGATGTATAAAGATCGATCGATGAATTTATTGCTCAGCGTAGCCACTTGGGCTGATGTATAAAGATCGATCGGTGAATTTATTGATCAGCGTAGCCACTGGGGCTGATGTATAAAGATCGATCGGTGAATTTTCTTTGACTCTCGCTTCCATTAATGTATAAAGATCGATCGGTGAATTTATTGATCAACATAGCTACTGGGGCTGATGTCTAAAGATCGATCGGTGAATTTTCTTTGATCGATTCTCACAATCACCAATGTATAAAGATTGATCACCGAATTTATTGATCAGTGTTGCTGCTAGGGCTGATGTATAAAGATCGATCGGTGAATTTATTGATCAACATAGCCACTGGGGCTGACGTATAAAGATCGATCTGTGAATTTTCTTTGATTTCCACAGCCATCAATGTATAAAGATCGATCGGTGAATTTATTGATCAGTGTTGTTGCTGGGGTTGATGTATAAAGATCGATCGGTGAATTTATTGATCAGTGTTGTTCCTGGGGCTGATGTATAAAGATCGACCGGTGAATTTATTGATCAGTGTTGTTGCTGGGGCTGCTGTATAAAGATCGACCGGTGAATTTATTGATCAGTGTTGTTCCTGGGGCTGATGTATAAAGATCGATCGGTGAATTTATTGATCAGTGTTGTTCCTGAGGCTGATGTATAAAGATCGATCGGTGAATTTATTGATCAGTGTTGTTCCTGAGGCTGATGTATAAAGATCGATCGGTGAATTCATTGATCAGTGTTGTTCCTGGGGCTGACCTACGAGGGTTCTTCAAAAAGTTTCCGCGCTTTTTTTAAACATATATATCTGGATAAAAGTGCAGAAACATTTTGGAGAACCCTCAAATACAGTATATATAAAAAGACAACGATCGTTTTTTTTCATTGATCCAAGGAGCCGATCGACAAGTGAACTTATTGATCTGCGTAGCTGCTGGGAATGATGTGTAATAATCGATCAGTGAATTTATTGATCTGCGTAGCTGCTGGGAATGATGTGTAATAATCGACCATGAATTGTGTTTATCGGTCCCAATGTATAGAGATTGATAGGTGAATTTATTGATCAGCTCAGCCACTGGGGGATGATTTTTAATAATCGACCTGTGAATTTTTTATCGATCTGCACAGCCGGTGATATATAAAAGAGTGAACAGTGAATTTATTGATCAGCATAGCTGCTAGGGCCAATATATAAAGATCGATCTGAGATTTTTTTTAATCGATCGACACAGCTGCTGATGTAAGAAGACTGACCAGTGAATTTATTGATCAGTTTAGCTGTTGGAGTCGATATATAAATACGGGCCGAATACCTTTTTTTTTCTCGATCCCAGGACCCCGATGTATAAAGATCACACTGTGAATTTTTTTTTTTTGATCGATCTGCGCAGCTGCTGGTGTATAAAGATTGACCGCTGATCGGCTTAGCTACCTGGGGGTTAATATGCAAAGATCGATCGCCGCTTCTTTTTTATTGATCCAAGGAGCTGATGTATAAAGATCGTCCGGTGAATTTTTTTTAAAGCGCACCTGCTGGGCTGACATAAAGATCGATCAGTGATTTTTTTTTATCGATCTGTACAACCACTGAGGTATAATGACTGGCCGATGAATTTATTGATCGGCATAGTCACTAGGGGTGATGTATAAAGACAGACCAATTCATTTTTTTTATTGATCCCAGAAGCCAATGTATAAAGAGCGATCGGTGAGTTTATTGATCAGCGCAGCAGCTGGGGGTGATATAAAAAGATTGATTGATTTTTTTTCTAAATTGATCTGAGGAGCTGATATATGAAAAAAGATCGACCAATTTATTGATCAGCATAACCGCTGGGGCAGATATATAAAGAAAGATCAATTCACGTTTTTATTGATCAGAGGGGCCGAGGTATAGAGTGACCGATTATTTATTGATCAGAGGGGCCGAGGTATAAAGAGTGACCGATTCATTTATGGATCAGAGGGGCCGAGGTATAAAGAGTGACCGATTATTTATTGATCAGAGGGACCGAGGTATAAAGAGTGACCGATTCATTTATGGATCAGAGGGGCCGAGGTATAAAGAGTGACCGATTATTTATTGATCAGAGGGGCCGAGGTATAAAAAGTGACCGATTCATTTATTGATCAGAGGGGCCGAGGTATAAAGAGTGACCGATTATTTATTGATCAGAGGGACCGAGGTATAAAGAGTGACCGATTATTTATTGATCAGAGGGGCCGAGGTATAAAGAGTGACCGATTCATTTATTGATCAGAGGGGCCGAGGTATAAAGAGTGACCGATTCATTTATTGATCAGAGGGGCCGAGGTATAAAGAGTGACCGATTATTTATTGATCAGAGGGGCCGAGGTATAAAGAGTGACCGATTATTTATTGATTAGTGTACCTGCTGGGCCTGATATATACATGCGGACTAATTCATTTTTGTTTTTTTTAATCGATCTGGGGAGCTGATGTATAAAGAGCTCTCTGCAGCCAATGGGGTCGATGTATAAAGAGTGATCAGTGAATGTATTGATTAGCATTGCCGCTGAAGCTGATATATTATGATTCATTTATTGATATGAGTAGCCGATGTATAAGGAATGATTGATTAATTTATGGATCAGCGTAACCACTGGGGATGATATATAAAGACAGATTCATTTTTATTTTTTTTTTTTAGCAATCTCAGGAGTCGATCTATAAAGAGTGATCAATTAATTATTGATCAGCGTAGCCACTGGGGACGATATATAAAGACGGACCAATTTTTTTTTATGATCACAGGAGTCGATGTATAAAGAGTGACCGATTTAATTTATTGATCAGCGTAGCCACTGGGGATGATATATGAAGACAGACCGATTTATTTTTTAACGATCTCAGGAGTCGATGTATAAAGAGTGAACGATTAATTTATTGATCAGTGTAACCACTGGGGATGATATATAAAAAATGACCGATTTCTTTTTTCCAGCAATCTTGGGAGTCGATGTATGAAGAGTGACCGATTAATTATTGATCAGTGTAACCAATAGGGACGATTTATAAAGAAAGACCGATTCATTTTTTAAATTTTTTTTTAGCATTCTCAGGATTGACCGGTGACCGATTCATTTATTGATCAGCGTAACCACTGGGGACGATATATAAAGACAGACCGATTCATTTTTTTTAGCCATCTCAGGAGTCGACATATAAAGAATGATCGATGAATTTATTGATCAGCATAGCCACTGGGGATGATATATAAAGAGGGGCCAATTCATTTTTTTTTTTAGCGATCTAAGGAGTTGACATATAAAGAATGATCGATTAATTTATTGATCGTCGTAAAAACTGGGGACGATATATGAAGACAGACCGATTTATTTATTTTTTAGTTATTTAAGGAGTCGATGTATAAAGAGTGACCGATTAATTTATTTACCAGTGTAACCACTGGGGATGATATATACAGACAGACCGATACATTTCTTTTTTGTTCTGTATTTCTGTAATCGGTAAGTTCTGCTGTTACATTGTTGCGGTTCCTTTCCATGGATACAGTCCTCAGCACATCAGGAATGGCCGTGTGGCCGGGCAGCTCAGGGTGGAGGTGGAGATGCACACACTGGGGGTAGTCCTCAGTCCCCTGCAGCTCCATATCCATGACTATAGGGCCATTTCCATTCCTGTGTTGGATGCTGAGGGCTGGGGGCTCTGGCCTGCCCCCTATACACATGCACATAACTTCTATAGACCTCCTGCAGAGCCCCCCTCCCCCTCTCCTCTGCTCTGCTGCTTTGTCCTGCACAGGGAAGGGGGGGGTGGAGGTCTGTGTCCCCTCCACTGTCCCTGTGTCCCCTCCCCCACCCTGTGTCACTCTCCATACTGAGCATCCAGCAAAGATCTTCCCTGATTATAGGGGGGGGGGACAGGGTACTGGGGGCCGGGGCAGGGGAGGGGGATGGGGGGACACAGGGGGGGAAACAAACATTAAAAAGGGGAAATGATTACAAAAACTTTACAAAACTTTATAAACCCAAACAACTAATTCTCGGTATCTGTCCTTATTCTGTATGTATGGACTCTGCACAGTCCCACTTCTCCTGTCCTGGATGCCGGGTGTCATTCTCGGTATCTGTCCCTATTCTGTATGTATGGACTCTGCACAGTCCCACTTCTCCTGTCCTGGATGCCGGGTGTCATTCTCGGTATCTGTCCCTATTCTGTATGTATGGACTCTGCACAGTCCCACTTCTCCTGTCCTGGATGCCGGGTGTCATTCTCGGTATCTCCTCTTATTCTGTATGTATGGACTCTGCACAGTCCCACTTCTCCTGTCCTGGATGCTGGGTGTCATTCTCGGTATCTTCTCTTATTCTGTATGTATGGACTCTGCACAGTCCCACTTCTCCTGTCCCGGATGCCGGGTGTCATTCTCTGTATCTGTCCCCATTCTGTATGTATGGACTCCGCACAGTCCCACTTCTCCTGTCCTGGATGCCGGGTGTCATTCTCTGTATCTGTCCTTATTCTGTATGTGTGGACTCTGCACAGTCCCACTTCTCCTGTCCTGGATGCCGGGTGTCATTCTCGGTATCTGTCTTTGTTCTGTATGTGTGGACTCTGCACAGTCCCACTTCTCCTGTCCCGGATGCCGAGTGTCATTCTCGGTATCTGTCTTTGTTCTGTATGTATGGACTCTGCACAGTCCCACTTCTCCTGTCCTGGATGCCGAGTGTCATTCTCAGTATCTGTCTTTGTCCTGTATGTATGGACTCTGCACAGTCCCATTTCTCCTGTCCCGGATGCCGGGTGTCATTCTCGGTATCTGTCCCCATTCTGTATGTATGGACTCTGCACAGTCCCACTTCTCCTGTCCCGGATGCCGGGTGTCATTCTCGGTATCTGTCCCCATTCTGTATGTATAGACTCTGCACAGTCCCACTTCTCCTGTCCCGGATGCCGGGTCTCATTCTCGGTATCTGTCCTTATTCTGTATGTATAGACTCTGCACAGTCCCACTTCTCCTGTCCCGGATGCCGGGTCTCATTCTCGGTATCTCTACATGTACTGTATAATTGGACTCTGGACAGGAGGACTTCTCTTGTGTCCTCGGTGGAGATCCCTAGCACTGTATTGATATTCAGACAATGAGTCCTGTTTGGAATGCGGTCCTACAAGTCCGGCTCTGTGTGGTGGGATTTGAACATCTCTGTGTGATGTAGGAGGACATAGGAGGCTATCCGTACACTTCTCAGGTTTCTCCCATTTCCTACTGAAGTGACCAAAATTCCAGCTGGGACTGGCCCTGTCGGCACCACACAGACTGATAAAAGTCAATTCAAACATGGAGTCAGGTGGAAAATTGTCTGCTGACATGTGACCTCCAGTATTCGGGTAGCTGGGTCTGCTGCAGCCATCTGAATGGAGCGCCTGGCAGAGATTCCTCCAATCACATGGGCTAACTGAGAGAAATAAAGATGAGTGTGGCATGCCTCAGTCCTATGAGCTTTGGACCCTCCTATGATGGATCATCGATGGTCAGATCTGAGGCCTCTTATGATGGTTCGATGGTCAAGTGTGGAGCTTCTTATTATAGTTCATCGATGGTCAGATCTGAGGCCTCTTAGGATGGTCCGATCTGTCAGATCTGGGGCGTCCTATTATGGTTCATTGATGGTCAGATCTGAGGTCTCTTATAATGGTCAGATCTGAGGCATCCTATGATGGTTCATTGATGGTCAGATCTGAGGGCTCCTATGATGGTTCATTGATGGTCAGATCTGAGGGGCTCCTATGATGGTTCATTGATGGTCAGATCTGAGGTATCCTATGATGGTTCATTGATGGTAGGATCTGAGGCATCCTATGATGGTTCATTGATGGTCAGATCTGAGGCCTCCTATGATGGTTCGATGGTCATATCTGGTGCTTCTTATAATGTTTCATCGATGGTCAGATCTGGGGCATGTTATCATGGTTCATCAATGGTCAGGTGCATGTAACTTACTATGTTGGTCAGATCTAAGGACTCTTATGATTGTTCATAAATGGTCAGACCCAAGGCTTCTTTTGATGATTCATCGATCGTCAAATCTGAGACCTCCTATGATGGTTCATCGATGGTCAGATCTGAAGCCTCTGATGATGTGCAATGATCAGATCTTGGGCTTTTTATTATGGTTTATCAATAGTCAGATCTAAGGCCTCTTATAATGTTTTATTGATGGGCAGATATAAGGCATGTTTTCATGGTTCGTCTGGAACCTCCTATGCTGGTTCAATGATGGTCAGATCTAAGGTCTCTTATGATGGTTCATTGATGGTCAGATCTGAGAGCTCTCATGATGGTTTATTGATGGTCTGATATAAGGTCTCTTATAATGTTTCATCAATGGTCAGCTCTGAGGCCTTTTAAGATTGCTCATCAATGGTCAACCCTGAGGTCTCTTATTATGGTTCATTGATGGTCAGATCTGAAGACTAGTATGATGGTTCATTGATGGTGAGATCTGAGGTCTCCCTTGATGGTTCATTGATGGTCAGATCTGAGGTCTCCCTTGATGGTTCACTGATGGTCAGATCTGAGGTCTCCCATGATGGTTCATCAATGGTGAAATCTGAGGCTCCCTATTATGGTTCATTGATGGTCAGATCTTAGGCCTCTTATGATGGTTCCTGATGGTCAGATCTGAGACCTCCAATTATAGTTCATCAGTGGTAAGATCTGAGGCCTCCTATGATGTTTCATAGACGGTTAGATCTGAGGCCTCTTATGATGCTTCATTGATGGTGAGATCTTGGGTCTCCTGTGATGACTCACCAATGTTGAGATCTTGGGTTTCCTAGGATGATTCATTGACGTTCAGAACTCAGAACATGAAAGATAACTTATTTTATCCCGGTCTTTGTGAATTCTGGAATTGGGTTAGCAATGTGTACGAAGAATTATCAACCTCAAATACAGGAAGAGCATGCATCAGTAGTGTCCCATCCATAGGGCAACCTGTACAGTGCCTTACATACTGTATTTATTGACTAAACAGTTACAATTGCCTTTCCAGTTCAAGTGCATTTCCAGCAAAAACCTGTTTTTGTAATTTTTGGATTGGATGGAGCATACACGGAGAGCCCACATTTTATTGCTCTCGGTGGACCTTGTTGGTGAGAATTCTCTTCACATCCTGTTTATGGTAAGAATGTGTAGAAGACTTCAACCCTAAAGACTCCTAAAAATCTACAGAAGTTCTACCCAGTTCTCTCAAGTGTCATTTCTCCCATTTCCCTCACTTCCCTTTCCAGATCCTCTTTGTGGAACACAAATCCAACCCTTCGAAGCCCTTTGATGTTGCATCTGCCACCAAGCAGGCAGTGTGTATTTTACTTCCACCAAGGAGGGGTTTACAACCTCCTTTCTCCTTCCTTTTCACCCCCCCTTTCTGAGGCAAGCATGTGTCAGCTGCAGGGGGAAGGCAGGTTAGGTTCGGTTGGGTCAAAAAGGATAATTGAGCGTTTGTCTTAAAGTACACTTATCCTTTCAAGCCCAAATATTATTTTCATTTCAGAGAGTGTAAGGAAGGGTTAGAACTTCCACCAGCTATTTATTACTATGACCCCATTTAGGAGATTTCTCTACACTTCCTGTCTGAGGAGTATCTATAGGGAAATCCACTTCCTAATGGACAGGAGGTGAGGGTTCCCCACTTCCTGTCTTATTTGATGGGTGTCAGACAGAACAGGAATTAATGGTGGACATGGGGACACTGCCTATAATAATAACAACAATATGTTTAGAACCTCTCTCACATTATTATTTCTGCCCGTGTCCCCCAGAAGGAAGATTTATCCTCAGTTACTGCCCTGGGAGCAGGTGTCAGAAATAGAAATGCGTCAGATGCCGTGGTGTAAAGCACGCCGCCACTGGACTCTAGAGCAGTGGAGAAGTGTTTTCTGGAGTGACCAATCATGCTTCTCTTTCTGGCAATCCGATGAACGTGTCTGGGTTTGGCGGTCACCAGGAGAATGGTACTTGCCTGACTGCATTGGGCCAAGTGTACAGTTCGGTGGAGGGGGGATTATGGTGTGGGGGTGTTATTCAGGGGTTGGGGTTGGGCTTGGCCCCCTAGTTCCAGTGAAGGGAACTCTTAAGGCGATATTTTGGAAATTTTCATGCTCCCAAGTTTGTGGGAAGAGTTTGGGGATGGCCCCTTCCTGTTCCAACATGACTGCCCACCAGTGCACAAAGCAAGGTCCATAAAGACATGGAGGAGCCAGTTTGGGGTGGAGGAACTTGACTGTCCTGCACAGAGTCCTGACCTCAACCCCATAGAACACCTTTGGGATGAATTAGAGCGGAGACTGCGAGCCAGGCCTCCTCCCCCGACATCAGTGCCTGACCTGACAAATGTGCTTCTGGAAGAATGGTCCAACCTTCCCATAGACACCCTCCTAAACCTTGTGGATGGCCTTCCCAGAAGAGCTGAAGCTGTTATAGCTGCAAAGGGCGGGGCCAACTCAATATTGAACCCTACGGACTAAGACTGGGGGGCCATTAAAGGTCATGTGCGTGGAAAGGGCGGGGCCAACTCAATATTGAACCCTACGGACTAAGACTGGAGGGCCATTAATGGTCATGTGCGTGGAAAGGGCGGGGCCAACTCAATATTGAACCCTACGGACTAAGACTGGGGGGCCATTAAAGGTCATGTGCGTGGAGAGGCTGGCAGCCCAATACTTTTGGAAATATAGTGTACAAGATACAACGTAATGCAGCTCTGTGTTCATTAGCACAATGGCTTGGTGGTTACCTCCTCTATAGAGCTGGGGTCCCTGGTTCAAACTCCAACCAGGACCCTATCTGCATGGAGTTTGAATGTTGTCCCTGTTCCACTATATAAACACCAACATTTAATGGGATTTTTTCATATATTCTTGGAGTCCATTGAAGGAACCAGGAATTCAAATACACTCAGGTTATAGCACCACCTACTGGATGCTGACAAATAGAAAAATTGTAAGGCAGCCTCCTCTGCTTTTTGGCCTCAGTGCAGTACCAAGACCATGAACAGAAACAAGAGGGGTGGGATCTGCATGCCTCAATGGACTCCAAGTAAAGGAAATAAAAAAAATCATTGAGGGATACAGGAATCCAGATACAGTCAGGATGTCCAAAAGCAGGCCAACTGAGGGTGGGAAACAGTGGCAACCACTAACAGGCCCAAAAGGAACTGGAGACTGCCTGCGGCCCAGAGACCATCTGAATGACTGGACAACCCCCTACCAGGCAGGGGAGCCACCAACATGACCAAAAGGGAGGGCAGGGAAATTTAACTTGAAGCTCAGACCAGGAAAATGAGGTCACCACCTACGGGGCATGACCCACATAGAAGGGAACACCAACTGAAATCAGCTGCTGATCAACCAGAACCCAGAAAAAACAAGTGGAACAAAGTTTTTCCAAGTAGGGAAGAAAAGATTCACAATCTAATGTGGTCAACATAAAAAGGGGTCAAGAGCCTGAAAGGAACACATGAACAGAAAAAAAAAGTCCTGATGAAAAAAAGACCACATGGTCTCAAAGGAAAGGCCTTAAGCCTTAGATCCCCTGGTCCCTTAGATCACGGGATGAAAACTCTGTGTCAAGATATTGTCTAGATCAGTGGTCTCCAAACTGTGTCCCTTTTCTTGCTGTTATCCGGCCCTTGGGCCATTATTCCCACCACTGTCAGCAACGGTGGGGCATACTTCCTCCCACTGACACCAACTATGGAGGCATTATTCCCCCCACTGACACCAACAATGGGGGCACTATTCCTCCCACTGACACCAACGTTGGGGGCACTATTCCTGCCACTGACACCAATGTTGGGGGCACTATTCCTGCCACTGACTCCAACGTTGGGGGCACTATTCCTCCCACTGACTCCAACGTTGGGGGCACTATTCCTCCCACTGACTCCAATGTTGGGGGCACTATTCCTCCCACTAACACCAACGTTGGGCCACTATTCCTCCCACTGACACCAATGATGGGGCACTATTCCTTCCACTGACACTAACAATGGGGCACTATTCCTCCCACTGACACCAGCAATGGGGGCCCTTTTCCTCCCACTGACACCAACTATGGGGCACTATTCCCCCACTGACACCAACAATGGGGGCACTATTCCTCCCACTGACACCAACATTGGGGCCACTATTCCTCCCACTGACACCAATAATAGGGTCACTATTCCTCCCACTGACACCAACGGTGGGGCCACTATTCCTCCCACTGACACCAACGATGGGGCCACTATTCCTTCTACTGACACTAACAATGGGGCACTATTCCTCCCACTGACACCAGAGACGGGGGGCACTGTATAATACCACTGACACCAAGACATTTTCTACTCCTGTTGGCCACAGTCTGGCCCTCCTAACGTTTGAAGGACAATAAATTGGCCCTTTGTTTAGAAAGTATGGAGACACCTGGTCTAGACAGTCAACTAACCTCGCTAAGCGAGACTTACCAGGGAAACTCCTGAACACGTTCAAGCACAACAGCCTCAAGGGAGTGTGATACGACTCTGAGTCTGCCAAGGAACTCAAGATATTGATCTCACGAGGTCAACGTGACTGAAAGAACAGGGTGCTTGAGGAACACCCTCACAAGGATAGGCAGGAAATACGACTGAGACCCAAACTCCAGACTGGTGAGGTGGAAACAACCAGGTACAACCGAGGATGAATATAATGTATCATCTTTGGAGCCAAGAGGTACCACTGGCATTACTGAAGAGGAATCCAGCTGAAGACCAACCCTACCTATCCCTGACCTCAAGCCATAGTTCTAGGAATACTTCTGATCAGCCAGATTCAGTGAAGCATCAGCATTTGTGGAGAAACAGGGATGAAAGGAGCTCAAAGAACCTTTTTCCATAAGCTGTGAATCACCCCAGGAAAAGGACCTAGCCCCTATGGGACTTTTCCTGTTCTTGCCAGAGGCAATTTTCAGCAGGGGACCAGAGTATTCTGCCCACCAACAGTGCATAGATGCAGTTGGCCTTCCAACAACAAACTTCACCTGCACCACAGGGCGAGAGACTGCATGACCAGAGGTTACAAGTAGAGAGGAACCCAATCCAATAGAATTTCCATAAAGGTTAATAGTGTGAATAAGAATGAGACTCCTGGTATTGTCCAGTGCAGAAGCCAGCTACCTCTTCTGATCTACAAAGGACTCCCATTTCCTCTCAGTAGGGAAGGCACAGCTGTACCAAACTGGTGATGACCCAGGAGACCTACCCATAATGAAATTGCATAGAAAAAAAAAACTGCCTGTCCTGAGTACCAGGCAGCATCCCTGCAGCCTAAGATTCTTCTATAAGAGGAACACTCTGAATAGGAGAAGCCACTTATCAGCCACCTGGAGGATAGTCTGCATAAACATACAAAGGACCATCTGGTCCTTACAGTCAGACAAAATGGACAGTTTAAGGCCCGCAACAGCAAAGCAGTGGGCTGAAGTGGACTGTGAGGAGATGGGAAAAGAGGAGACACCTCTGAAGGAAAAGTCCCCCAACACCCTATGCTCTTGTAAAAGAGAGAGGGGCAAACTCTTTCTGATATTGAGGGTTTCAAGGGTGGACATTCTATGGATCTTTCCAGCAAGGGAGTAAAATGCTTATCTCCTGCGGGTTTCAGACAAGTTTTAAAGCTGAAATTTGACAAGAGCAGATCTTTCAGGCTTTGAGCCCTCAGGGAGATGCTGTAGGATCCATAAAGGACCTACTCACTTCAAAGGAGATTCCTACAATGGGGATGGTAGGAAAGAGCCCTAGGCCAACCACAGGAGTAAACTATTCAAGAGGTATCAGGTGATCATGGTGATAAAGATGTGGATCTCTATATAGAGGAGAGACAGTCAAATCCATGGCCGGATCTAGGGGGTGCTGGGGTGGGCTATGCCCCCCCCCCCCCCCCGCAAAGCCAACCTAACCTGCCACTGCACTGCCCAAAATTGACAAAATACAACCCTAATCTGATACTTTACCTCCCTAGTTTGATATTATACTGCTCTAGCCTGATACTATACTGAGCTCAGTTATGCAGTGTGCCCAAGCTGTGTGCAGTGCAGGGATGGGAGTAGGAGCTGTGCCCCTGTCCTCTGCCCTGCAGATCTCCCATCCTCAGCCCCCCTGATATTTTTTACTGCACCCCCCACATCGGACAGACTAGATCTGGCCCTGGTCAAAACTGGTCTCAATTGACCTTCATAGCTCAGAGAATCCCTCTGGAGGGAGAGAACATGAGGGTACGCAGTATCACTTACAGTCTGGGGTGGCCCAAGGGAAGGGAGGTTTTCTGAAGGAAGAGAGCGGTAGGCCATTATAGGCAGATCTGACACAGTGACTGAAGCAGGGGGCCCATGGATGAGACCTGAGTACCCAAGGACTTTATCGGGTTGTTAGCAACTGAAAAGGGCCCCAGAAGCCAGGAATTAGCCTGTGAGCCTAACAAGGGAGTCTCTGCACCTGAATGCCTCAAGGGCAAACTACCCAAGGATCTGCAGGGATGCACAAATTGCCTCCTATTTGTAAAAGGGGGGGTGCCCTTTCATGCCAAAGGTTTGGCAGAGGGATTTGCTGGTCTAGCGAAAGGACATAGGGCAGCTACTGCAGAGAAGATGAAGAAGGATGGGGCGCAGTTGACTTCTCTATATTCCTGCAATGTTGAGGTAGAAGTACGCTCTGGTCGCCTGTGGAATCCTTGATCACTGTATCACGTGTAGGGCCAAAGAAACACTGTCCCTCGAAGGCCAAGAGAGTCAGGTTCTCTTTGGATGTGGCATGTGTTCCAACATCTTAACCAGAGAGTTCTGAACATCTGAATGGACAGCAGACCCATACTGGACAAATGATGACATTTACAATACTGGACATTTAAAATACGCCATCAGAGCTGAAGTATAAAGCATCTGTTCTACGCACTCAGTAGAGAAGGGGGTCTACCCTCATGGTGGAGAGATCCTTTTTTCAAGGGATCTAACCCATGGTTTGATAGACTACTCTGGCAGATCCTGTAGTTTGTCCATTGCTGGCTGTAAACAGGGATTTAGAAAGGGATTGCAACTGTCCATTTTAAGAGTGCTTCAAAGGTAAGCACGCCCTATACCTGTCTAGCAGATTTTCTGTTCGGTAGGTCACTGGTGGATCCAGTGACTGGGTATAGACCACCACTGTTTAACAACTTCCCTCCTCAAGGGGAACAGTTCCGGCATGCTCTCAGGAGAGGCCCAGGACCCTTCAGGATGCATCCAGTTTGTATAAAGGAATACCTCAAATAGCAGGTATAATGGAAGTGTCTTGCTTTGAATGACCCAAGGCTAGAGATGGCAGGCTGATCCTCCAAATGCAGGGTAGAGCGTACTGTAATAAGGCCCAAAATGACACCTTGTAATTCGTAGATGACAGAAGGAGACTGCAGTGCCTCAAAATTTCTTCAGAGACAGACTGTTAAATCAGAGAGGGTCATAGTGGCCTGGCCTGACCTTAGGAAGGTCAAAGATAGACTCTGCAAGGGATGGCACCAAAGCACATCTAGAACCTCTTCAGTCATTATCTGTGAGGATTTGGAGCAATTTGGCTACGAATTGCAATAGAGACCCTTGAAGATAGGGTAGGGGACTTGGCCTTGCTGAATGTGACCAATGATGAAGACCATAAACAGGGTCACTATATTCAAGGCAGTGGACATCCCTGGAACCACTAGGAGGATAGGCTACGGTTACACGTTTCAGTAGGAGCGTACCTTCTGTGTACAGACATGTTGACCAGCACAGCGGAGATGCAGCTAGACCTCAAGTGTGAGACAATCCCACGAGGTTAGATGGCCATTGTTGACCAGGTCACTATAGCCAGGTAGCAGGAATGGACTGGAATTCCATGTGAAGCTTTTCAAAACAGGAGAAGCAGCAGAAGAAGGTTCTTCTTGTACATTGAATGGCGAGAAGGAAAGCGAGGTGTGTGCAGGAGCAACACTTCACCTAGTATATCAGAACTCTGTCCATCACAGTTAACCCTTCCTGCAGTCAAAATGCCAGCAGCACAAAATTTGAAAGGTGCCCAGCGATACAAAGTGCAAGGTAGCTCCCGAAGCTTTGGCCCAGCTGGCCTTACACACAAAGGGAGTCTTCAAATACAGAGCCATACCTGAAGCTGTGCCATGGACCTGGAGAGTGCTCTTCAGCCAACCATCACAATGCAGAAAGGCGTGCACGGGCCCAGTACCAGAAAGGTCACATTCCAGGATAGCCCCACACGTTCAGTCCAGCAAGGCACTCCAGAGTCAGGCTAAGGATATATCAAACAGGAGAGCTACTATGTAGTGACCAGCTCAAGCAGCGGTGTAGTAAACCGCACAAACAGCCAAGCGGTTGTTCTTTCGTGCTCATGTGCCAACCAGGAATATGGTGATAGGAGAGATCAGAGGGACAGCAAGAGCTTTTCAGTTATCTGCTTCTGCTTTCAATGTAGATTAGGCACCAAAGAAGAGAAGACTGATGTGCAAGGAGGGAGTGGGCTATGCTAGAGAATTACCTCTTCGCTTGTAAACTTTTTAAATAGGGAGAATAGTACAAGTACTTGATTTTCTGTATCCTTATCTGCGAGTTGGTGACAGATTCTCCCAAAAGTCAAATTGTTTCCGCTGCATTTTCTATCAGGAAAATTATTGTATTAATACAAAAAAAAACAGTCTTCCTTTCCTCCATTGCCTTTATTAATGAAGATGTCCTTTACATTCCTCCTCCCAGTACCCAGCTGCAGGTTCACCATTATCTGATCTAGATGAGCCGAGAGGTAGGCTGAAGAGGCGACCGCCTTTGGGCACTTTAGCATGAGGAGGGTACACAAAGGGCAGAACCTACAACCTAATAAAGCTTTGGACCCGTTCTAGAGATCTTTGGTGTGCTGGTGACATAGTTCTCGATTTGAACGTCTTCGGTTTCCAGCCGATGGTCACTACAGCACCTGCTTACACCCACAGCCATTTTTCAGGAACGTGTGTGTTGGGAATAAAGTTGGAGGGCTCTTAGTTGGGTCCTCAGTGTACAGTTCTCTGTATACAACCCATACACCAGAATAAACCAAGAGCCCTCCAATTTTGTGTCCTCTGTGTACAATTCTCTTGGTACAACCAAGCTGGAGGGTTCTCAGTTTATTCAGTGTATTGGCTGTATACAGAGGAATGTACATTGAGGACACAGATGGAGGGTCCTCAGTTTATTTTCATGCATGGGTGGTATACAGAGGACTGTACATTGAGGACCCAACTAATACACCAGAATAAACCGAGAGCCCTCCAACTTTGTGTCCTCCATGTACAATCATGTTGGGGGGCACTCTGTTAATTCGGTGTATGGGTTGTATAGAAAGAACTGTACATGGAGGACACAGAGTCCTGGGGCTCTCGGTGTATTGATTTTATACAGAGAACTGTATGTACAAGACAAGGAGTTGAAGGGCTCTCAGTTTATTCTGGTATATTGGTTGTCACAAGCCTGATGAAGGGGTCCTGCAAGGCTATGAAACTTTGCTTCTGTAACTATGATGTGATCAATGAATAAAGCTTTGGACCCATTCTAGAGATCCTTGGTGTGCTGGTGACATATTTCTCGTTTTGAACATCTTCGGTTTCCAGCCGATGGTCGCTGCAGCACAAACAGCCATTTTTCAGGAACGTGTGTTGGGAATACTGTGTTTGAATACAGCTGGAAGGCTCTTGGTTTATTCTGGGGTATGGGTGGTATACAGAGAAACTGTACATTGAGGACCCAACTAATACACCAGAATAAACCAAGAGTCCTCCAACTTTATATCTTCCCTGTACAATTCTCTACGTTCAACCAAGTTGGAGGGCACTCGGTTAGTTTGGTGTTTTGGTTGTATAGAAAGAGCTGTACATGGAGGACACAGAGTTGGGGGGCTCTATGTGTATTGGTTTTATACAGAGAACTGTATGTAGAAGACAAGGAGTTGGAGGGCTCCCAGTTTATTCTGGTATATTGGTTGTCACATGAAGGAGTCCTGAAAGGCTCCAAAACTTTCCTTCTGTAATTATGATGTGATCACTGAATAAAGCTTTGAACCCGTTCTAGAGATCCTTGGTGTGCTGGTGACATACAATTGCAAGAAAAAGTATGTGAACCCCTTGGGATTACGTGGAGTTTTGCATGAATTGGGCATAAAATGTGCTCTGAACGTCATCTAAGTCACAACAATAGAAGAACACAGTCTGCTGAACATAATACTACACAAACATTAGATGTTGCCATGGTTTAATTGCACATAACATGTAAACATTCACAGTGCAGGGAGGAAAAATTATGTGAACCTTTGGACTTAATAACTGGTTGACCCTCCTTTGGCAGCAATAACCTCAACCAAACGTTTCCTGTAGTTGCAGATCAGACCTGCACAACGATCTGGAGTCATTTTGGACCACTCCTCTTCACAAAACTGTTTCAGTGTAGCAATATTCTTGGGATGTCTGATGTGAATCGCTCTCTTAAGGTCATGCCACAGCATTTCAATGGGGTTGAGGTCAGGACTCTGACTGGGCCACTCCAGAAGGCGTATTCTGTGCTGTTGCAGCCATTGTTTTGTTGAATTACGTGTATGCTTTGGGTCATTGTCCTGTTGCATCACCCATCCTCTGCGGAGCTTCAGTTGGCGGACAGATGGTCGTACGTTTTCCTGCAAAACATCTTGATAAACTCTGGAATTCATTTTCCCATCAATGACAACAATCCATCCAGGCCCTGAGGCAGCAAAGCAGCCCCAAACCATGATGCTCCCTTCGCCATGTTTCACAGTGGGGATGAGGTTTTGATGTTGGTGTGCTGTGCATTTTTTTCTCCACACATAGTGTTGTGTGTTCTTCCCAAACAACTCAATCTTGGTTTCATCTGTCCACAGTATATTCTGCCAGTAGTGCTGTGGAACATCCAGGTGCTCTTTTGCAAACTTCAAACGTGCTGCAATCTTCTTTTTGGACAGCAATGGCTTCCTCCGTGGTGTCCTCCCATGTACTCCATTCTTGTTTCATGTTTTCCTTATTGTAGATGTGTCAACAAAAATGTTAGCATGTGCCAGAGATTTCTGTAGGTCTTTAGCTGACACTCTGGGATTCTTCTTTACCTCATGCAGCATTCTGCGCTGTGCTCTTGCAGTCATTTTTACAGGATGACCACGCCTAGGGAGAGTAGCAACAGTGCTAAACTTTCTCCATTTGTAGACAGTCTGTCTTACCGTGGACACATGAACATCAAGGCTTTTGGAGATACTTTTGTAACCCTTTCCAGCTTTATGTAAGTCAACAATTCTTGATCGTAGGTCTTCTGAGAGCTCTTTTCTGCGAGGCATGGTTCACATCAGACAGTGCTTCTTGAAACCAGTAAACCCAAAACAGGTGTGTGTTTTTTAAGGGCAGGACAGCTGTCAGCAACACATCCAATATCATCACACTGATTGGAGTCAAGGTTGGCTCACTCCTGGCTCCAATTAGCTCTGGGAGAAGTCATTAAGCTAGGGCCTCACATACTTTTTCCTCCCTGCACTGTGAATGTTTACATGTTATGTGCAATTAAACCATGGCAACATCTAATGTTTGTGTAGTATTATGTTCAGCAGACTGTGTTCTTCTATTGTTGTGACTTAGATGATGTTCAGAGCACATTTTATGCCCAATTCATGCAAAACTCCACGTAATCCCAAGGGGTTCACATACTTTTTCTTGCAACTGTACTTCTCACTTTCAATGTCTTTGAATTCCTCTGTTGCCTTTATTAATGAAGATATCCTTTACTTCCCTTCTCTCAGTACCCAGCTGCAGGTTCACCATTATCTGATCTAGATGAGCCCAGAGCCGAGAGGTAGGCAGAAGAGGCGACCACCTTTGGGCACTTTAGCATGAGGAGGGTACACAAAGGGCAGAACCTACAACCTAATAAAGCTTTGGACCCGTTCTAGAGATTCTTGGTGTGCTGGTGACATACTTCTCAATTTGAACATCTTCGGTTTCCAGCCGACGGTCACTGCAGCAGTCGCTTATACCCCCAGCCATTTTTCAGGAACGTGTGTTGGGAATACTGTGTTTGAATACAGCTGGAGGGCTCTTAGTTTGTTCCGGGGTATGGGTGGTATACAGAGAACTGTACATTGAAGACCCAACTAATACACCAGAATAAACCGAGAGCCCTCCAGCTTTGTATCTCTCATGTACAATTCTCTCCGTTCAACCAAGTTAGAGGGCACTCGGTTAATGTGGTGTTATAGTTGTATAGAATGAATTGTACATGGAAGACACAGAGTCGGGGGCTCTCGGTGTACAGGGTTTATAGAGAAATGTATGTAGAGGACAAGGAGTTGGAGGGCTCTCAGTTTATTCTGGTATATTGGTTGTCACATGAAGGGGTCCTGAAAGGCTCCAAAACTTTCCTTCTGTAAATATGATGTGATCACTGAATAAAGCTTTGAACCCGTTCTAGAGATCCTTGGCGTGCTGGTGACATACTTCTCACTTTCAATGTCTTTGGTTTCCAGCCGATGGTCACTGCAGCACCCACTGACACCCCCAGCCATTTTTCAGGAACGTGTGTTGGGAATACTGTGTTTGAATACAGCTGGAGGGCTCTTAGTTTGTTCTGGGGTATGGGTGGTATACAGAGAACTGTACATTGAGGATCCAACGGATACACCAGAATAAACCGAGAGCCCTCCAGCTTTGTATCTCTCATGTACAATTCTCTCCGTTCAACCAAGTTAGAGGGCACTCGGTTAATGTGGTGTTATAGTTGTATAGAATGAATTGTACATGGAAGACACAGAGTCGGGGGCTCTCGGTGTACAGGGTTTATAGAGAAATGTATGTAGAGGACAAGGAGTTGGAGGGCTCTCAGTTTATTCTGGTATATTGGTTGTCACATGAAAGGGTCCTGAAAGGCTCCAAAACTTTCCTTCTGTAAATATGATGTGATCACTGAATAAAGCTTTGGACCCGTTCTAGAGATCCTTGGCGTGCTGGTGACATACTTCTCACTTTCAATGTCTTTGGTTTCCAGCCGATGGTCACTGCAGCACCCGCTTACACCCCCAGCCATTTTTCAGGAACGCGTGTGTTGGGAATACTGTGTTTGAATACAGCTGGAGGGCTCTTGGTTTATTCTGGGGTATGGATGGTATACAGAGAACTGTACATTGAGGATCCAACTGATACACCAGAATAAACCAAGAGCCCTCCAACTTTGTGAGCTCCATGTACAATGCTCTCTGTACAACCAAGCTGGAGGGTTCTCGGTTTATTTACTGTATTGGTTGTACAGAGAGGGCTTGCGGTTTATTCAGATCTAATGGTTGTATAAAGAGAACTGTACATTGAGCACACGGAGTCAAGAGGGTTCTTGGTTTTATCTGGTCTATTGGTTGTAGATGGAGATTTGTACATGGAGGACACAGAGTCAGAATGTTTTGGTTTATTCTGGTCTATTGGTTGTATAGACAGAATTGTATGTTGAGGACACAGAGTCGGGGGGCTCTCAGTGTACTGGTTTTATACAGAGAATTGTATATAGAGGACACAGAGATGGAGGGCTCTCAGTTCATGGGTTGTATGCAGAGAACTGTACATGGAGGACACAGAGTCAGGGGGCTCTCAGTTCATGGGTTGTATGCAGAGAACTGTACATGGAGGACACAGAGATGGAGGGCTCTCAGTTCATGGGTTGTATGCAGAGACCTGTACATGGAGGACACAGAGTCAGGGGGCTCTCAGTTCATGGGTTGTATGCAGAGAACTGTACATGGAGGACACAGAGATGGAGGGCTCTCAGTTCATGGGTTGTATGCAGAGACCTGTACATGGAGGACACAGAGTCAGCGGGCTTGCGGATTATTCTGGTCTTTTGGTTGTATATGGAGAATTGTACATGGAGGACACAGAGATGGAGAACTCTCGGTTTATGGGTCGTATGCAGAGAATTGTACATGAAGGACACCGAGTCGGAGGCCTCTTGGTTTATTTAGTCTATTGGTCATACAGAGAGGAATACAAGGAGGTCACAGACATGGAGGGCTCGTGGTTTATGGGTTGTATGCAGAGAACTGCACATTGAGGACACAAAGTCAGGGGGCCCAAAGTTTATTCTGGGCTATTGGTTGCATATGGAGAATTGTACATGGAAGACTCTCAGGTCTACAATTTTGTTTCTGGTGTCCTTCGACAGCTCTTTGGTCTTCACCGTAGTGGAGTTTGGAGTGTGACTGTTTTAGGTTGTGGACAGGTGTCTTTTATACTGATAACAAGTGCAAACAGGTGCCATTGATACAGGTAATGAGTGCAGGACAGAGGAGCCTCTTAAAGAAGAAGGTCCAGGTCTGTGAGAGCCAGAAATCTTGCTTGTTTGTAGGTGACCAAATACTTATTTTCCACCATAATTTGCAAATAAATTCTTTCCAGATCAGCCAATGTGATTGTCTGGATTTGTTTTCTCATTTTGTCTCTCATAGTTGAGGTCTCCCTATGATGCCAATTACAGGCCTCTCTCATCTCTGTAAGTGGGAGAACTTGCACAATTGGTGGCTGACTAAATACTTTTTTGCCCCACTGTATAGAGAGAATAGCACATAGGAGATCTCCATGTATTGGTTGTATACACAAATTGTCTTGAAAAAGTCTTCCTCCCCCTTGAAATGCCCCCCATGTTGTCATGTTACAATGTATCCCCCCCCCCCATGTTGTCATGTTACAATGTATCCCCCCCCCCATGTTGTCATGTTACAATGTATCCCCCCCCCATGTTGTCATGTTACAATGTATTTATTGGGATTGGATGTGATGGACACAAAGTGGCACATAATTGTGAAGTGGAAGGAAAATGAGAAATGGTTTCCAACATTTGTGACCAATAAATCTGTGAAAAATGTGGCGGCATTTGTATTCGGCCCCCCCCGGAGTCAATACTTTGTAGGACCCCCTTTGGCTGCCATTGCAGCTGCAAGTCTTTTTGGGGATGTCTCTTTGCACATCTAGAGAGGGACATTTCTGCCCATTCTTCTTTGCAGAATCACTCAACCTCTGTCAGATTGGATGGAGAGCGTCTGGGAACAGCAATTTTCAGGTCTGGCCACAGATTCTCCATTGGATTTGGGTCTGGACTGTGACTGGGCCATTCTAACACATGAAGATGCTTTGATCGGAACCCTTCCATTGTACAGTTGTGTCCAAAATTATTCAACCCCCAATGCTGTAAAGGGGTTTAGGGACTATAGTGTACATTTGGAATTGTATTCAGAATCAAATCCTACAAGGACGTTGTAACTACCCAAATGCAACTAAAATGACATCAATTGTTTATGTAATACAGTAGTAAATGGTTCTTATGTGGTTTCTTCATTGCCACAATTATTCAACCCCTTAAAGACTACCACTCTGAAGAACAGAGGTTCATACAGGTGCTTTCCATCAGGTATTGAAAACACCTGTGGATGTCACCGAGCAGCAATCAAGCATAATAAGCACCAATTAGGCAGCTTTAAAATGACTGTGATACTCAGCTCCTTCTAGACATTTACTGGTGTGGTTACAAACATGGTGAAGGCAAGAGAATGGTCCAGGAAGACAAGAGAAGAGGTGATTTCTCTTCACAGGAAGGGCAATGGCTATAAGAAGATTGCAAAGATGTTAAACATACCAAGAGACACCTTAGGAAGCATCATTCGCAAATTCAAGGCAAAGGGCACTGTTGAAACGCTACCTGGTCGTGGCAGAAAGAAGATGCTGACTTCGACTGCTGTGCGCTACCTGAAGCGTAGAGTGGAGAGAAGTCCCCGTGTGACTGCTGAGGAACTGAGAAAAGATTTGTCAGATGTGGGTACAGAAGTTTCAGCCCAGACAATAAGACGCACACTGCGTAATGAAGGCCTCCGTGCCAGAACTCCCAGGCGTACCCCCTTGCTGTCTCCAAAGAATAAGAAGAGTCGACTGCAGTATGCCAAAAGCCATGTGGACAAACCACAAAAGTTGTGGGATAGTGTTCTGTGGACTGATGAAACAAAATTAGAACTGTTTGGGCCCATGGATCAACGCTATGTTTGGAGGAGGAAGAACAAGGCCTATGATGAAAAGAACACCTTGCCTACTGTGAAGCATGGTGGAGGGTCAATCATGCTTTGGGGCTGTTTTGCTTCTGCAGGTACAGGGAAGCTTCAGCGTGTGCAAGGTACCATGAATTCTCTTCAGTACCAGGAGATATTGGATGGAAACGTGATGCAGTCCGTCACACACCTGAGGCTTGGGAGACGTTGGACCTTTCAACAGGACAATGATCCCAAGCATACCTCCAAGTCCACTAGAGCATGGTTGCAGAGGAAAGGCTGGAACATTTTGGAGTGGCCATCGCAGTCACCAGACTTAAATCCGATTGAGAACCTCTGGTGGGACTTAAAGAAAGCAGTTGCAGTGCGCAAGCCTAAGAATGTGACTGAACTGGAGGCCTTTGCCCATGAAGAATGGGCGAAGATACCCGTAGATCGCTGCAAGACACTTGTGTCAAGCTATGCTTCACGTTTAAAAAGCTGTTATAAACTGTAAAAGGATGCTGTACTAAGTACTAAGATTGAATGTCACTTGGGGGTTGAATAAAACTGATAATGCTGTGAGCACAGAAAAGACATTTGTGGTTATTTCATTATAACTGTTATGTTATATTTGTCTGACCTACAAGTGCCTCTTTAATGTAAATGTAAGCAAGATGACTGAATGATCAAAAGCAATGTCAAACTGGCCAAAACACTCAATTTCAGTGGGGGTTGAATAATTTTGGACACAACTGTAGCTCTGGCTGGATGTTTCGGGTTGTTGTCCTGCTGGAAGGGGAACCTCCGCCCCGGTCTCAGGTCTTTTGCAGACTAACAGGTTTCCTTCTAAGATTGCCCTGTATTTGGCTCCATCCATCTTCCCATCAACTCTGACCAGCTTCCTGTCCCTGCTGAAGAAAAGCATCCCCACCACATGATGCTGCCACCACCATGTTTCACAGTGGGGATGGTGTGTTCAGGGTGACGTGCAGTGATAGTTTTTCACCACCCATAGCATTTTGCTTTTAGACCAAAAAAGTTCCATTTTGGTCTCCTCTGACCAGAGCCCCTTCTTCCACATGTTTGCTGTGACCCCCCCATGGCTTCTCACAAACTGCAAACGGGACTTCTTATGGCTTTCCTCCAACATTGGCTTTCTTCTTGCCACTCTTCCATAAAGGTCAGATTTGAGGAGTGCACGACTAATAGTTGTCCTGTGGACAGATTCTCCCACCTGAGCTGTGGATCTCTGCAGCTCCTCCTTCCTTCCCATGGGCCTCTTGGCTGCTTCTCTGATGAATGTTCTCCTTGCCCGGCCTGTCAGTTTAGGTGGGCGGCCATGTCTTGGTAGGTTTGCAGTTGTGCCGTACTCTTTCCATTTTCGGATGATGGATTGAACAGTGCTCCGTGAGATGCTCAAAGCTTGGGAGATTTTTTTTTTTTTTATAACCTAACCCTGCTTTAAACATCTCCACAACTTTATCCGTGACCTATCTGGTGTGTTCCTTGGCCTTCATGATGCGGTTTGTTCACTAATGTTCTCTAACAAACCTCTGAGGGCTTCACAGAACAGCTGGATTTATATTAAGATTACATGACACACAGGTGACTTCTGAAGGCAATTGGTTCCACTAGATTTTAGTTAGGGGTATCAGAGTAAAGGGGGATGGATACAAATGCTGCCACACTGATCACAGATTTATTGGTAAAAAATTTTGAAAACCATTTATCATGTTCCTTCCACTTCACAATTATGTACCACTTTGTGTTGGTCCATCACATCCAATCCCAATAAAATACATTGGCTGTAACATGACAATATGGGGAACATTCCGAGGGGGGGGGGGGGGGGGAGAGATCTTTTCAAGACACTGTAGCTCCAAGTTTATTCGGTGTATTGATTATATATAGAGAATAGTACATAGAGGACACAGCTCAATGTTTGTTTTATTTTTTTTTTTATCTAATGCTTTACATTGCAGAGGAGAGATGTGGGGTCTTATTGACCCCACATCTCTCCATAAAGAGGACCTGTCACTAATTAGGTCTTATTGACCCCACATCTCTCCATAAAGAGGACCTGTCACTAATTAGGTCTCATTGACCCCCCATATCTGTCCATAAAGAGGACCTGTCACTAATTATGTCTTATTGTTCCCCCATATCTCTCCATAAAGAGGACCTGTCACTAATTATGTCTTATTGACCCACACATCTCTCCATAAAGAGGACCTGTCACTAATTATTTCTATCACAAGGGTGCATGCATTTCTCGTGATAAAAATAAAAGCGATTACAATTTTTTTTTTTAAAGGGACAGTGCAAAAAACAAAAAAAATAATTAAATTAATAAATAAAAAAAAAAAAACGTTTAAAGCTCCCCCGTGCTCGCACATAGTGGTGAACATATACGTAGGTTACGCCCACATATGTAAATGGTGTTCAAACCACACACGTGAGATATCGCCACGAACGTCGGAGCGAGAGCAATAATTCTGGCACTAGACCTCCTCTGTAACTTTACACTGCTAACTTGAAGAAATTTGTAAAGCATCACCCATGGAGATTTTTTAAGTACCGCAGTTTCACGCCATTCCACGAGCGTGCGCAATTTTAAAGCGTGACATGTTGGTATCTATTTACTCGCCTTAACATCCTCTTTCATATTTTACAAAAAAATTGTGGTATATATTGTGTTTTTTTTAATCAAAGTGTATATTGTTTTAAAAAAATATATATATTTTTAAAAACTGCGCATTTCGGTTTTCAACCAAGTGCATTTTGAATTTTCGTTTTCGGCACCAGAATTTTAATTTCGGTGCAGCACTAGTTCTCGGTATATCAGTCGTATACAGAGAACTGTACATAGAGGACAACGAGTCAGAGGGCTCACGGTTTACAGGCTGTATAGAGAGGATTGTACATAGAGGACACCGAGTTGGGGGGGGGGGGGGGGCTCATGGTTTATGGGTTGTATAGAGAGAATTGTACATGGAGGACATGGAGTTGGAGGCTCTCGGTTTATTCTAGTCTATTGGTTGTATGTGGAGAATTGTACAAGGAGGTCAGAGAGATGGAGGGCTCTCGGGTTACGGGTTGTATAGAGAGGATTGTATATAGAGGACATGGAGTTATTATTATTATTATTATACAGTATTTATAAAGCACCAATAGTTCGCTCAGCGCTGTACATTACAAAGGGAGACAGAACATGTGACAGAACAATACCAATACAATGCAAAACATGAGGGAATCAAGGGCCCTGCTCTTTCGAGCTTACAATCTAGGAGCGAGGGGGTGGTGGCACAGGAGGAGATAGCTGTGGGGGGTGGAGTGGTAGGAAGAGTGGAGGAGGTCGGCAAGTTAGCAGGGGGTGGGGTAGGCTTCCCTGAAGAGATGGGTTTTCAGGGTGCGCCTAAAGGAGAGGAGAGTAGGTGATAATCTGATGGGTTGGGGCAGGGAGTTCCAGAGGATGGGTGACACCCTGGAGAAGTCCTGGAGGCGGGCATGGGAGGAGGAGACCAGGGAACTAGAGAGAAGGAGGTCTTGTGAGGAGCGGAGTGTGCGTGCTGGGCGGTACTTGGATATTAGGTCAGAGATGTAGCACGGGGCAGTATGGTGGACGGCTTTGTACGTCAGTGTTAGGATTTTGAATTTGATCCGTTGGAGGCTCTTGGTTTATGGGTTGTATAGAGAGAATCGTACATGGAGGACATGGAGTTGGAGGCTCTTGGTTTATGGGTTGTATAGAGAGAATCGTACATGGAGGACATGGAGTTGGAGGCTCTTGGTTTATGGGTTGTATAGAGAGAATCGTACATGGAGGACATGGAGTTGGAGGCTCTTGGTTTATGGGTTGTATAGAGAGGATTGTATATAGAGGACATGGAGTTGGAGGCTCTTGGTTTATGGGTTGTATAGAGAGGATTGTGAATGGAGGACATGGAGTTGAAGGCTCTCGGTTTATTCTAGTCTATTGGTTGTATGTGGAGAATTGTACAAGGAGGTCAGAGAGATGGAGGGCTCTCGGGTTACGGGTTGTATAGAGAGGATTATATATAGAGGACATGGAGTTGGAGGCTCTTGGTTTATGGGTTGTATAGAGAGAATCGTACATAGAGGACATGGAGTTGGAGGCTCTTGGTTTATGGGTTGTATAGAGAGGATTTTATATAGAGGACATGGAGTTGGAGGCTCTTGGTTTATGGGTTGTATAGAGAGAATCGTACATAGAGGACATGGAGTTGGAGGCTCTTGGTTTATGGGTTGTATAGAGAGGATTGTATACAGAGGACATGGAGTTGGAGGCTCTTGGTTTATGGGTTGTATAGAGAGGATTGTGAATGGAGGACATGGAGTTGGAGGCTCTCGGTTTATTCTAGTCTATTGGTTTTTATTCTAGTCTATTGGTTGTATGTGGAGAATTGTACAAGGTGGTCAGAGAGATGGAGGGCTCTTGGTTTATGGGTTGTGTGATGGGAGTCAATTTGGGTGGGGGGCCAATGGAACCCAGTTCACTTTGGAGAGGTGGGGAGACCCGTCTCAGCTCCCCATTTCCCTCTTATGTGTAAGTCACCCTGTGCCTGTTAGGGGTACAGGATGATCTGTCCCAATATTCTGTGGGCTTTGTCTCAGACTGTGTAGACATGTTTAGGAGATAGGTGGGGGGTTGTGGATTGTATAATGTTTTGTGTATTAGCTTAGTGGGGGGGGGGGTTCCAGCAGCCCTCCCCCCCTGATGGGACAGTCTGCTGGTGTGAAGTTTGATTACCTGTGTGTCTCTTGTTACTAAATGTGGATTGCCCCTCCCTGTGTCATTATGCAGGGAGGGGGGGTTGTTTCCTGAGTGTATATATCTTGTATCTGTGTTCAAATAAACTAGTCTACCTCCTGGTTACTTCAAGACTGGTGTTGTCTAGTCTTGTATGGTCGGCTGTGGTGTCTGTTGTTGGTGTTCGGACGGGGAAGCGGTATTCTAACGGGAGTACTCCAGCACAGTCTGTGTCGGTTCCGTTACAGGTTGTATAGAGAGACTTGTACATGGAAGACACAAAGTCTGGGGGGTCTCGCTTTATTTGGTGTACTGTATCATGAAGTTGGACGGTTCTCTGTGGATTGGTTGTATAGACGTTATAAAGCTCCAAGTTTATTTGGTGTTTTGGTTGCATATAGAGAATTGTACATAAAAGGACACACTGGGGGGGGGGGGGGGGGGTCTCGGTTCATGCGTTGTACGCACAGAACTGTACATAGAGGACACACAGTCAGGGGCTCTCGGTTTATTCAGTGTATGGGTTGTATAGAGAAAATCGTACATGGAGGACATGGAGTTGGAGGCTCTCGGTTTATTCTGGTCTATTGGTTGTATATGGTGAATTGTACAAGGAGGTCAGAGAGATGAGAGCTCTCAGTTTATGGGTTGTATAGAGAGAATCATACATGGAGTTGGGGGGCTCTTGGGTTTTTAGGTATAGAATTGTACATGGAGGACATTGAGTTGGAGACTCTTGATTTATTGTAGTCTATTGGTTGTATATGGAGAATTGTACAAAGAGGTCAGAGAGATGAGAGCTCTCGGTTTATGAGTTGTATAGAGAGAACTGTACATAGAGGACACACAGTCAGGGGCTCTCGGTTTATTGTGTTGTATACAGAAAACTGTACATAGAGGACACAGAGTCGAGGGGGGGCAGGGGCTCTCGGTTTATTGGCTGTATACAGAGAACTGTACATGGGTAGTAGATACAGTTGAGGTCAGTCGGTCGGTGTGGCAGCTTCTTCCAGGTCCTGTATTTTCGATTATCCAGTAATCTCCTAGAATTGAACAACACATATTATAAAACATCTATTGGTAGCACTATGGCCTCTGGTAGACAATATCATCCTTTGCACAGAGTAGCCAATCAAGTTCTGCAATTTTTTTTTTTTTTTTTATTCCTACATTCCAACCAAAAACAACACAGACATTACCCAGCATCCAACCACATTGCAGCATCTTCTGGGCTGTGGGAAGAGAACCAATAACTGAGCATCCACCCCCAGGGCCGCCATCAAAATCATAGGGCCCATTGCAGCCTACTTCACAGCCCACCACCCTTCGTGTGATTGCACGGCCTCACAGCACAGGTTGCTCAGGATTTGCCAGCAATTCGGTATTGCACTGCTATATCTGGATGCAATTCCTAGTCCTGCCCATTGCCCTGGCAGTGAAGGCCATGGCCCAGAGGACCATTTCAGGGTAAGAACCCCCTGCCCAAGGTCCAGCTTTACAGTTAGCTGATATCTATGTATATGGCATGTCATTAGGGTCCTGCTCCAGGACAGGGCCAAACAGCTGTACAAACCGCCTGCCGCAGAGGCTTCATATTCAGTCCCATCCCAGCACTAAGGACTGACAGGGGCAAGACTAGCTGAGGCTGGATAAGGCGCCTTTACCTCTACCTCCATTGGATGGGGAAGACCAATGATGGCAGGAACAATTACACTGTACTTTTGGAAGAGAGCGTACCCAATACCTAAGGACTACCTATACCAGTCCAAGGCTCAGTTCACACTAGCGCTGAAGCAGGCGTTTAACGCTCCTCACCCACCTATGAAAATGATACACATGGCAGCACACAGTGCTGTTCACACTGGAACGTGAACATCGCATCAAAATTGACGCCTCATGTGGAGTCAGGAGGAGTTGAAGCTTTTCAAACGCCTCCCATTCAAGTTGGCGGTGATGCTCCTCAAACGCCTGGCAAACGTTTGCGTGGCATTAACACCATTAGGTTCATTATAGGCGTTTGTGGTGCGGTTTTAACGCCTATAAAACGCCTCAAAATCATGCAGAGGGCATTTGGGGAGGGTTTTTTAAAGCTCATTAAACACCTAACGCTTTAGGGGTGTTAGGGCTTGTTCACACTTGACTTCTTCCCAAACAGTGGTCATACTCCTCCTCCGGGGGTGGTAGGAAGGGGAGTTACTATATATTAGGACTCTCTGAGAACACCAAGCTCATCTTGCCAAACCTTTCCTTGCTGGTGTTGGATTGGGGGGGAGGGGGGTATGAAGGATTAGAACTGCCTCGTAGGGTGTCATGAATCCCCCTCACTTCCAGACCCGGTGACAACCCCCTTGAGTTCCTCTGCTGACACATTTTGCTTCAAAACAAGAGGAATGAGTTGGTGGAGGCAGTCATATGGATTGACCGTATACAGGTGATTGGTCAAACCAGGGGAGTACCTGCAGGGGTCACAACTGTGACCAGGTCCCTCCCTGTGCGCCTGGATAGGAGGAGCAGCTGCAAACAGAGGAACCAATCCCTACATTTTCCTGCAGCTGCTGGATGCCTGTGGGATGGAGAGGGGGAAATTAAGAAATCAGTTCCGCCCCCTCCTATCCAGCTTCTGTCTGCTGGCCTCAGCTCGACTCATGCAGCACAGCCAGGTTCCCCCCCTCCCCTGCTGCAGGGGGATGCTGTCAGGATGGAGAGCGGGTAAGGAGACGGTCAATGTGTCATTTACTGGCCACTTCCTTTTCTGAATGGAGAGTCAGTGATCCGAACCGATTACCGACTCTGTCCATTCATAACTGAGACATAGTAAACTGTGTTTACTATGCTTCCGTTTATGTATGAAGGGGAAGTCTCTGTACAGCTATTCCTATCCATTAATTCTGTGCTGCTGAGGCTACAGAGAGGGAGATGGAGGACACAGCCCTCAGTCTCCTTTCTCTGTCCCAAAAAGGTGAAACATCAGAGGTCTTTTTAGACCCCTGATATCTCCCCCAAAACCCCCCAACAGGGTTCCTAAAATTTATAAAAAGTAATTTAAAAAAAAAATTCAAAATACAAAAAAACTACTGACCCCAGTGGCAGAACTTCCAGGGTCACAAAGGTCGCACTCGCGACCGGGCCCTGGCATTCCCAGTGGCGAAAATACCAGGGTCACAAAGGTTGCACTTGCGACCGGGCCCTGGCATTCTGCCAATGAGCTGAGAGGGAAGTGCCCCGGCCGGGGGTTCCTTCATGGTTTCTTGCACCAGGGCCCTGAAGGTTCTAGCTATGCCACAGGATCAAACTATACAGTCAGTAGTAAGTCCAGCGTGTGGCTCTCTTTCTTTATTCATTGCATAAATCATGTGGCCAGGAGGGGCTAAGATGGCAACCAATGCCTGGGACCAAGTAGCTGGTGAACGTGTACCTTGGGTAGAGCAGTATTCCCCCCCACAAAACGCTTACAGTTTCCATCCAATATCATGTGGCAGTAGAGAGAAGAGGAGCCAGAGAATAAACCAAAAATGTGTCTGCAGGCATGGACTCCAGGGGCCATTTTGGGGGAGCTGTCCAAATGCTCGTGGGAGCACCATGTGCAGAGTGTGGCAATAGATCAGGGGTATCAAACTGGCAAGTCCCATCATGCTTCTGCCTTTGGGAGTCATGCTTGTAACTGCAAATCTTGCAATGCCTCAAGGACCTTGTAGTTTGGCAACAGCTGGTGGGCTGCCAGTTTGACACCCGTGCACTAGAGGAAGACAAGGCGCTAGGGCATCTGCAGCTGTTGACTCCGACGGCCATTTTGGGAGAGCTCATGCTTTACTGGTCATAGTGAACTTCTAAGCAGTTGGGCAGAAGAGTATGGCACTAGAAGGAAGAAAAGGAGCCAAAAACATTCACCAAGGGTGTCTGCAGCTCTGGACTCCGAAAGCCATTTTGAGAGGGCCCATATTCTAGTGGAACATCCTTATCTATTCGTTCAATTGCTCACAAGAACACTGAGTTCACATACTAGAAGCGGAGCTTTGGTGGATTGGATTTGCTACCAGCTGTATTGTTTAGTCAATCATCCGGTACACAACCAGAGTGTAGATCTTTTCCATTATTAATTGCACGAATCATGCGGCCAAGATGAGCAGAAATGGAAACAGAGTGGCTGGTGATCCCTGTGCGGAGCAGTGTATCCCTTTTTCGCATGTTTAGAGTCTTCGTCCAATAGTGTGTGGCACTAGAGGGAGGAAGAGGGGCGAGAGTATAGACCAAAAGGTGTCTGCAGTCGTGGACTCCAGAGGCCCTTTTGGGCAAGCCCATTATCTATGTAAACACAGTGCTCTTTTGATCAATTGGACAGAAGAGTATGGAACTAGAGGAGAGAAGGGGGGGCTAAAGCATAGACAATGAGCATCTGCAGCTGTGGTCTCCAGGGGCCATTTTGGAAGAGCCCATGTTCTATTTGAACTCAGTGCTCATGCAGGCAATTGGACAGTACAGTATGGCACTAGAGCACAGGTGGCAAACTGGTGGCCCTCCAGCTGTTGCCAAACTACAAGTCCCATGAGGCATTGCAGGATTGACAGTTACAAGCATGACTCCCAGAGGTAGAGGCATGATGGGACTTGTAGTTTCACAGCAGCTGGGGGGCCACCAGTTTGACACCCGTGCTCTAGAGGGAAAAACAAGAGGAAAAAAAATTGTAAAAATAGACAATATTGAGTTTTCCAACTCCATAATAGGAAGCTGCACAACACAATTCCAAGGAAAAAAAAAAACAAAAAAAAAACCTCCTTCATTGTTGAGGACACCCCTCCTTTCCTCCCAGTCCCTCTCTGTGATGCAGATCGCCTCCTACTGGGGCCTAATGGTAGCACATGAAGGAAAGAATGTCTGCCTTATCTCTACATATATAGTGCCAATTAAGATTCTTGCAGTCCACCAAAAAGGGGGAGAAAAAAAAAAAAAAAGCGATGGTTTGAAGCCTAAAGAAGCCACATTCTGAACCAGGCCCTATAGACGGACCAATAAGAATGCAGTTTGAGGATCGCCAAAGGAAGGATATAAAAGGAATAGGCAGTTTAGTTGGGGCAGTACTAGGGATGTTGGTTCGAATCCCAACCACTGCACCACCTGCCTGGAGTTTGCATGTTCTCCATGTGCCTGCGTGGGTTTCCTCTGGATACTCCGGTTTCCTCCCACACTCCAAAGACATGCTGGTAGGTGAATTGGCCCTAGTATGTGTATGTATGAATGTAAGTTAGGGACCTTAGATTGTACACCCCTTGAGGGTTAGGGACTGATGTGAATGTACAATATATATATGTAAAGCGCTGTGTAAATTGACGGCACATTATAAGTACCTGAAAAAAATAGCAGTTTGCAATCTTTTTAAATTTTTTCAGACTGCAAGCTGTGTGCCCCTTGATTACAGCTCACGATCACTTACCTTTGTGTTGCTGCCCCTCGAGCGTCTCGCTCTGGAGTCTTTCTTTGGTGTCACAGAATCCGTTGTTGAGGTTTCATCTGCGTTATAGAGAAAAGAAAAAGTAAAATTTATGTCAACAGACTGTGTCCTTCCCTATTGGATGTAATGATCGGGACCCTCATACCTCCTGTTCCCTGTTGGATGTAATGGTCGGGACCCTCATACCTCCTGTTCCCTATTGGATGTAATGGTCGGGACCCTCATACCTCCTGTTCCCTATTGGATGTAATGATCGGGACCCTCGTACCTCCTGTTCTCTATTGGATGTAATAAGGACCCTCATACCCCCTGTTCCCTAGTAGATGTAATAAGGACCCTCATACCCCCTGTTCCCTATTGGATGTAATGATCGGGACCCTCATACCCCCTGTTCCCTATTGGATGTAATAAGGACCCTCATACCTCCTGTTCCCTATTGGATGTAATGATTGGGACCCTCATACCTCCTGTTCCCTAGTAGATGTAATAAGGACCCTCATACCTCCTGTTCCCTAGTAGATGTAATAAGGACCCTCGTACCTCCTGTTCCCTATTGGATGTAATAAGGACCCTCATACCTCCTGTTCCCTATTGGATGTAATAAGGACCCTCATACCCCCTGTTCCCTA
The DNA here is from genome assembly GCA_951230385.1 of Staurois parvus. Classification (NCBI taxonomy): domain Eukaryota; kingdom Metazoa; phylum Chordata; class Amphibia; order Anura; family Ranidae; genus Staurois; species Staurois parvus. Next base: position 9,200 of record CATNWA010016460.1, on the reverse strand, counting down.
TTGGATGTAATGATCGGGACCCTCATACCTCCTGTTCCCTATTGGATGTAATGATCGGGACCCTCATACCCCCTGTTCCCTATTGGATGTAATGATCGGGACCCTCATACCTCCTGTTCCCTATTTGATGTAATGATCGGGACCCTCGTACCTCCTGTTCCCTATTGGATGTAATGATCGGGACCCTCATACCTCCTGTTCCCTATTGGATGTAATGATCGGGACCCTCATACCTCCTGTTCCCTATTGGATGTAATGATCGGGACCCTCATACCTCCTGTTCCCTATTTGATGTAATGATCGGGACCCTCATACCTCCTGTTCCCTATTGGATGTAATGATCGGGACCCTCATACCTCCTATTGGATATAATGATCATAATGATCTCATAGGGAACAGGAGGTACGAGAGTCCCGATCGGGACCCTCGTACCTCCTGCTCCCTATTGGATGCAATGATCGGGACCCTCGTACCTCCTGCTCCCTATTGGATGCAATGATCGGGACCCTCATACCTCCTGTTCCCTATTTGATGTAATGATCGGGACCCTCGTACCTCCTGCTCCCTATTGGATGCAATGATCGGGACCCTCGTACCTCCTGTTCCCTATTGGATGTAATAAGGACCCTCATACCCCCTGTTCCCTATTGGATGTAATAAGGACCCTCACACCCCTGTTCCCTATTGGATGTAATGATCGGGACCCTCATACCCCGTTCTCTATTGGATGTAATGATCAGGACCCTCGTACCTCCTGTTCCCTATTGGATGTAATGATCGGGACCCTCATACCTCCTGTTTCCTATTGGATGGAATGATCGGGACCCTTGTACCTCCTGTTTCCTATGAGATGTATGATCAGAACCCTCGTACCTCCTGTTCCCTATCAGGGGTAATTAAAGAGCAGGACCCTCAGACTGTCAGCTCTTGCACACTCACCAGTCTGTGTGTCCTGCGGTTGGCTGGCTGTGTCCCCGGAGTTGGACTCGATGTGGTTCTCGTGTGGTGGGGTCTTTGATCCATCATCTAGAAGACAAATGTGAACAGAAATCAGTATCCTATAAAACAGTCAGTAATGTATATTCCCTCAGTAACAATCTCAGCGGAGGATTCCTTCAATGTATTTATAGCCACCGTGGGGAAATCCCCTGCAGATTTTGTAGGTTTTCCCGCTTACACAGAAATAACGGGTCTATCATTTTTATCATAGGTCTATTTTATATGATTGAGACAGAATATCAACCAAAATCCTGGAAACACACAATACAAATGTTATAAATGGAGTTGCAGTTCAGTGAGCAAAATAAGTATTTGATCCCCTACCAACCAACAATGATTGTGGCTCCTACAGACTGGCTCTGTGCTCATGTGGTACACAGATCAGTGCTGTCAATGTAAGAAGGCACTCCGAACGACAACTTGTTACGTGTATAAAAGACACCTGTCCACAGAATCTCTCTTTCTTCCATCTAAACCTCACCACCACCACGGGCAAGACTAAAGAGGTGTCAAAGGATGTCAGAGACAAGATTGTAGACCTGCACAAGGCTGGACTGGGCTACAAGACCATAATCAAGAAGCTTGGTGAGAAGGAGACAACTGCTGGAGGGATTACTCACAAATAGAAGAAATACAACATAACCATCAGTCTCCCTAGGTCTGGTGCACCATGCAAGATCTCACCTCATGGGGTAAGGATGATCATGAGAAAAGTGAGGGATCAGCCCAGAACTACATGTGAGCAGCTTGTGGATGATCTCCAGGCAGTTGGGACCACAGTCACCAAACAAACCATTGGTGATACAATACGTGGCCATGGATTGACAATCTGCAGTGCCCGCAAGGTTGCTCTGCTCAAGAAAGCCCATGTCCAGGCCTGTCTGAAGTCTGCCACTGAACATCTGAATGATGCCGAGGAGGACTGGTGGAAAGTGTTGTGGTTAGAGGAGACCAAACTCAAGCTCTTTGGCATCAACTCGACTCGCCGTGTTTGGCAGAAGAAAAATGCTGACTATGACCCCAAGAACACCATCCCAACTGTCCAGCACGGAGGTGGAAACATTATGCTTTGGCACTGCTTCTCTGCTAAAGGTACAGGCCGATTTTGCCGCATTGAGGGGCCAATGGATGGGGCCACATATTGTAAAATTTTGGATGAGAACCTTCTTCCCTCAACCAGAACACTGAAGATGGGTGGTGGATGGGTCTTCCAGCATGACAATGACCCAAAACATACCACTAAGGCAACAAAGGAGCGGCTCAAGAAGAAGCACATTAAGGTCCTGGAGTGGCCTAGCCAGTCTCCAGACCTTCATCCTATAGAAAATTTACGAAGGGAGCATCAACGCTTCAAGTTGCCAAGCGACAGCCAAGAAACCGTAAGGAAGATCTGTAAAGAAGAGCGGACCAAAATCCCTCCTGAGATGTGTGCAACCCTGGGAACCAACTACAAGGAACGTCTCACCTCTGTGCTGGCCAACAAGGGTTCCTCCACCAAGTACCAAGTCATTCTTTGCTTTGGGATCAAATACTTAATTTACTCACTGAACTGCAACTCCATTTATAACATTTGTATCATGTGGTTTGTTTGTGGATTTTTGGTTGATATTCCGTCTCTATCATTTAAAATACACCTATGATAGAAGTTATAGACCCTTCATTTCTTTGTAAGTGGGCAAACATACAAAATCTGCAGGGGATCCAAAAATTAATTTTCCCCGCTGCATTTGTAGTGGGATCACCGGTTTTATGTCATAAGTCTATGGGGGTTCAGATGTGACCCTCATACTACATAAGACTCTATGGGGGAGTTAAGATGGGACCATAATATTACATTCTGTATAACTACGGAGGTTGATATGTGACCCTCATATGTAAAATGAGCATTCTATGTAATATGAGGGTCACATCTGAACCCCTAAAGGGTTATATGGAATACGAGGGTCACATCTCAAACCCCCCCCCCCCCAATAGAGGTAAAAGTAACATTAGAGGGACACCTCTGAACCTCAATAGTTATATGTAATATGAGGATTCTATGTAATATAAACTATTGAGGTTCAGAGGTGTCCCTCTAATGTTACTTCTAACTCTATTGGGGGGGGGGGGGTTTGAGATGTGATCCTCGTATTCCATATAACCCTATAGGGGTTCAGATGTGACCCTCATATTACAAATAACCCTACAGGGGTTCAGATGTGACCCTCGTATTGCATATAACCCTACAGGGGTTCAGATGTGACCCTCGTATTCCATATAACCCTACAGGGGTTCAGATGTGACCCTCGTATTCCATATAACCGTATGGGGTTCAGATGTGACCCTCGTATTCCATATAACCCTACAGGGGCTCAGATGTGACCCTCGTATTCCATAGAACCCTACAGGGGCTCAGATGTGACCCTCGTATTCCATATAACCCTACAGGGGTTCAGATGTGACCCTCGTATTGCATATAACCGTATGGGGTTCAGATGTGACCCTCGTATTCCATATAACCCTACAGGGGCTCAGATGTGACCCTCGTATTCCATAGAACCCTACAGGGGCTCAGATGTGACCCTCGTATTCCATATAACCCTACAGGGGTTCAGATGTGACCCTCGTATTGCATATAACCGTATGGGGTTCAGATGTGACCCTCGTATTGCATATAACCCTACAGGGGCTCAGATGTGACCCTCGTATTCCATATAACCCTACAGGGACTCAGATGTGACCCTCGTATTCCATATAACTGTATAGGGGTTCAGATGTGACCCTCGTATTCCATATAACCATATAGGGGTTCAGATGTGACCCTTGTATTCCATATAACCATATAGGGGTTCAGATGTGACCCTTGTATTCCATATAACCATATAGGGGTTCAGATGTGACCCTTGTATTCCATATAACCATATAGGGGTTCAGATGTGACCCTTGTATTCCATATAACCATATAGGGGTTCAGATGTGACCCTTGTATTCCATATAACCATATAGGGGTTCAGATGTGACCCTCGTATTGCATGTAACCCTACAGGGGTTCAGATGTGACCCTCGTATTGCATGTAACCCTACAGGGGTTCAGATGTGACCCTCGTATTGCATGTAACCCTACAGGGGTTCAGATGTGACCCTCGTATTCCATATAACCCTACAGGGGTTCAGATGTGACCCTCGTATTCCATATAACCCTACAGGGGTTCAGATGTGACCCTCATATTCCATATAACCCTACAGGGGTTCAGATGTGACCCTCATTCCACAGCATTCTATGCGTTAGCATGCTTCCTGCTCCCTCTGCTGGCCGTGATCAGTAATGACAAGTCCTGCCTATACAAGCTCAGCTCCCAGTTTTAGTACATCTAGGCAGGGCTGCTATTAAAAACCACAAGCCACCCTACAGCTTCCCTGATAGCCTGGGCCCCCCTGCTGACCCATGGTCAGTATCCCCTATTGGCAGCTCTAATCCCTAATCTGATCAGTCAGGCCAAAGTTTGTGTTCTGGGGGAAGGGGTCAGGGATATGTCCTTTATGAACCCATAAAGGACCGACGGGTCAGTATCAGGATGAGAATATTTCTGAACCATGATTGGTTATGAGAAAATCAGAAAATCTGTCATTTTGTAATAAAATTCTGTTGCCAATGCTGCACCTCATGCAGAAGATCATTCTACAGCTTAAAGAGACCCTGTAACCAGAGAAAGAGCCAAGTAAAAGCACCACGAAGAAGCACGTACCATACGGATTTGGTGGGAGGGGGTGTGGCATATACAAACGACTTGCTTTTAGACTCTCCCTCTAATTGAATCTCCCATATGGGAGGGGGGTTCTAGAAGTCAGGCATATACACATATATATTGCAAAAGCAGTTTGCTTTTTAGACTCATTAACTGAATCTCCCATGGGGGGGGTTCTTCTAGAAGTTGGACATATATACATATATACTGCACAAGCACTCTCCCATATGAAGCTACAAAACTCATTGACTTGTATGTAAATTTCAGCTGGCACTAGAAGAGGTAGCCACTTACCTACTCCATTCTGGACAGGATGTCCGGCCCCCCCTTCCTGTTCATCCACTATCGTTCGATCTTCGTTGGCGATTCTCCTGCGGGACGGTCTTGGCCGGTTTCCACCACCCCCATTCCGAGCAGAGAGAGGCGGGTCCCCAGACCCTGGAGCTGCAAGAGCCAAGCAAAAGGCGGACGGTGACAATCCATACATATACACCACACAAGACTTAAAGGGAAACTCCACTTCGGTGAGATTCTCTCGAAAGGCAAATCACATCTAAAAAGGGGTGCAGACCCTGCCGCTGTCCTCATTAGAACCCGGAAAGTGCAGCAGCTGATTGGTCATTATAAAAGCACTCCCGTGAGATTCACTTTCCACGCAGACAAACAAACAGCTATTTCTTCTGAACAAAAAAAAGGTGGGAAACTGCAACGACGTTCGGTAAACTCCCTGCAGTGTACATGGATCACCCAGAGGGGGGGGGGGGGGGGGGGGGGGGGGGGGGGGGGGGGGGGGGGGGAGAGGGGTTTTCCCCTCAACAAAAACATATTTACTCTTTAAGCAGAGGACGTCTTGACTGTTGTAACTCCCTCCTCATTGGCCGACCTCATCACAGGCTATCCCCTCTTCAGTCTATCATGAATGCTGCTGCCAGACTCATCCACTTTACTAACCGTTCTGTATCAGCCACTCCTCTCTGCCAATCCCTCCACTAACCTCCATTCAGTGTCCTCCACCCCTCTCTGCCAATCCTCTCCACTGGCCTCCACCCCCCTCTGCCAATCCCTCCACTGGCCTCCATTCAGTGTCCTCCACCCCTCTCTGCCAATCCCTCCACTGGCCTCCATTCAGTGTCCTCCACCCCTCTCTTCCAATCCCTCCACTCAGTGTCCTCCACCCCTCTCTGCCAATCCCTCCACTAACCTCCATTCAGTGTCCTCCACCCCTCTCTGCCAATCCCTCCACTAGCCTCCATTCAGTGTCCTCCACCCCTCTCTGCCAATCCCTCCACTGACCTCCATTCCGTGTCCTCCACCCCTCTCTGCCAATCCCTCCACTGACCTCCATTCAGTGTCCTCCACCCCTCTCTGCCAATCCCTCCACTGACCTCCACTCAGTGTCCTCCAGCCCTCTCTGCCAATCCCTCCACTGGCCTCCATTCAGTGTCCTCCAGCCCTCTCTGCCAATCCCTCCACTGGCTTCCAGTTGCCCAATGGATAAAATTCATAACATTAACAATAACATATAAAGCCATTTATAACTCCGCCCCCAAATTACATCACCAATCTGGTCTCCAAAGATCACCCAAACCGTCCTCTCCGCTCCTCATACGACCTCCTACTCTCTAGCTCCCTTGTCTCCTCCTCCCATGCTCATCTCCAGGACTTATCCATCCTCTGGAACTCCATTCAGTGTCCTCCACCCCTCTCCTCCAATCCCTCCACTCAGTGTCCTCCACCCCTCTCTGCCAATCCCTCCACTCAGTGTCCTCCACTGTCATTGCCATGTGACAATCCTGAAAATATCTGGAAAAGTGGCAGTTGTACTCTAGAGGATAAAAGGACAGTAAGTCAAGTTTTGCTTTGAACAATGTTCCTCCGACGTCATAAAAATCCAAAACCCTTCGAGGTCACTCAGAAAACGCTGTTACCATAAGGACCAGTCCACACTATATGCAGCTGTATTATCGCGTGGTAAATCGCCGATCACCGCAGGGACAGACAGGAAGCAATTGTTTCCTAGGTGTCTCATTCGTGCTGCAATAAAATGCAGAATGCAGCATTTTATCGCAGTGCACCAGCCTGAATTGCAGCGCATCGTGCCAGCTGGCATTGTAGTGAATGAAGTGTACATTTTGTACCCTTCAAATAAAGTTAGTACAATAAAAAAAAAAAAAAAAAAGAAAAAAAGCAAAAAGGGAGCAGTGGGATGCAATTAATCATGCACCACACTGCCCCCTAGCGCAGAGGCAACACAAAGCGGTGATCACTCCGGCTGCTCTGCAATTTCATGGCGAGACAGTGCGAATTGCCCCTAAATATATAGCATTCTGGGTTTAGCGCCCTCACAAAGCCGCCATTTTATCGGCATGTCATGAAAACTCACCGTAATTTCCTCGGCCTCTACCGGCGACAGAGGCGAAGGTGGTACCGCCTTCTACCTGTCCTCCGACCTTCTCCTTCTCTACCCGGGAGGGGCCAATACGAACTCCGCCTCCCAGGCCCTTCAGCTGATCCTCAATGTGCATTCGCTGCATCCGTAGCTGGTCCACTTCCTGGATTTGGGGGGAGGAAGAGAGACTGGGGTGACTATCATGATGGGGGAGGGGAGAGCAGGGGGTGATGTACTTTGCAGAACTGTAAATTTTCCTCCATACAAAAACTACTAAAACTATTGCGATGTCTAGATCGAGAAGCAGATGCATGCTGTAGGTATTGCTCTAGAATGGAATCACCTTCAAGAACCTGACAGGTTCTTCATGAATCAGTCCCATACCCAATTATTGAAGAGCCGGACGACTGCCAAGACCAAAAAGTCTGTTTTTTCAAAAAAGGAGAACATTTCCCACCTGAAGCAGGCTTCTTCTGACACGTCTTGCCTGTAAATGAACTTGGCCAGAAGAATTGCCCTACAGCCACGGAGCTGCAGGAGGACCTCTGTCCAGGTGATCAGGTCCCATGAAGGCTTCTGGAGGTACACCTACCTCCAAACATGGGGTACCTGCAGCAGGATCCCAGCGTGTTCTGACAATTGTGGGGAGCACAGGGCCCTCCAGCAGTGGTTTCTTCTGAAGAACACCCAGGTGAGCAAACCTATCCCCTTCGGTTTGGGACTACTGGTTGAGGAGAACCAGATGGCAATGCAATGTCTCCAGGAAAGACAGTGAGGTCAAGAGCAGCACTGTCCACCATAGGGACGGGGCCATTTATTCTGTCACACGGAGAACTCCCAAACCTTTGCTGCAGCTAAAGCTCCTTCAAGTTCTGACAAATTAGTGAAGCACAGGGCCCTCCAGCGTTGGTTTCTCCCAAGGAGCTCCCATGTGTGCAAACCTAGCCTTTCAGTTTTGGGTCTACCGGTTGAGGAGAAGCAGATGGTAATGCAACATGTTCAGGAAAGACAGTGAGGACAAGAGCAGCACTGTCCAGCATAGGGACGGGGCCATTTATTCTGACACACGGAGAACTCCCAAACCTTTGCTGCAGCTAAATGCTCCTTCAAGTTCTGACAAATTAGTGGAGCACAGGGACCTCCAGCGCTGGTTTCTTCCAAGGAGCTCCCATGTGTGCAAACCTAGCCTTTCCGTTTTGGGTCTACCGGTTGAGGAGAAGCAGATGGTAATGCAACATGTTCAGGAAAGACAGCGAGGCCGAGAATAGCAGAGAGCTGTCCAGCATAGGGACCCGGCCAATTGTTCTGTCACTTGGAGAACTCCCAGACCTATGCTGCAGCTAATGCTCCTGCAAGTTCTGAATCTAGGGGAGCACAGGGAAAATGAGGAGCACCCACGTGCGCAAATCTGTCCCTTTGATTTGGAGACAAACCAAACTGGTTGAGGAGAACCAGATGACAATGAAAGGTCTCCTGGAGGGAATGTGGTGCACAGTGGCACCCACAGAGTAATTCAGTGTGGGGACCAGCAATGCCGAGCTGCGGTTTCTAAAAGCGAGCAAAATCCTCTCTTGTATTAGGAGAGGTATAGACTCCAGAGAGAGAGAGATATCACTCCCCCCTCCCCCGGTACAAATCATTAGTAAGACCTCATCTGGGATATACAGTTCCGTTTTGGGCTCCAATTCACAAAAAGAACATTGGGGAACTGGAGAAAGTACAGAGAAGGGCAACCAAACTGATACGAGGCATGGAGGAGCTCAGCTATGAGGAAAGATTAGAGGAACCGAATGTATTCTCTACTGAGAAGAGGAGATTAAGGGGGGATATGATCACCATGTAAAATACATAAGGGGGGGATATGATCTCCATGTATAATACATAAGGGGGGATATGATCTCCATGTATTAATACATAAGGGGGATATGATCTCCATGTATAATACATAAGGGGGATATGATCTCCATGTATAATACATAAGGGGGGATATGATCTCCATGTATAATACATTAAGGGGGGATATGATCACCATGTTTAATACATAAGGGGGGGATATGTATCTCCATGTATAATTACATAAGGGGTGA